>JAJPUD010021676.1:0-22694 GCA_023553655.1 Myrmecobius fasciatus | reverse complement strand
AGAGAGAGAGAGAGAGAGAGAGAGAGAGAGAGAGAGAGAGAGAGAGAATAGAAGGGAACATAGCATATGTTGATTTACATTCGGTCTCCTTAGTTCTCTTTCTGGATGCAGATGGCATTTTCTACCCAAAGTGCATTGGGATTGCCTTGGCTCACTGAACCACTGACAAGAACCAATTCTTTTAGAGATGATCGTCTCACATTCTTGCTGTTTTTGTGTACAATATATTCCCGGTTCTGCTTGTCTGGCTCAGCATCAGTTCATGTAAATCTTTCCAAGACTCTCTAAAATCAGCTTGTTCATCATTTTTTATAGAACAATATTATTCCATTACCTTCATACACCACAAGTTCTTCAGCTGTTCCCCAAGTGATGGATATTTACACATTTTCCAATTCTTTCTACCACAAAAAATTGCTAAAAACCATTTTTGCACATGTGGGTCTTTTTTCCTCCTTTATGATTTCCTTGGGATACAGACCCAGTAATGGGACTGCTGGGTCAAAGGGTGTGCACAGTTTTATAACCCTTTGGGCATAGTTCTCAATTGCTCTCAAGAATGGTTGGATCTCTTCACAACTCCATCTACAATGCAGTAGTGTCCCATTTTTCCCACATTCCCTCCAACATTTATCATCTTTTCCTGTCATCTTAGCCAATCTGAGAGGTGAGATGGTACCTCAGAGTGGTTTTAATTTGCATTTCTCTAATCAAGAGTGATTTTCTTATAACTATAGGTGGCCTTAATTTCATCATCTGAAAATTGCCTATTCATATCCTTTGACCATTTAGCAATTGGGGAATGATGTATATTCTCATAAGTTTGATACTGTTCTACATATATTTTAGAAATGGGACTTTTATCAGAAGCGCTGGCTATAAAGATTTTTCCCAGCTTTGTACTTCTCTATTAATCTTTTTTTCTGTTGGTTTTATTTATGCAGAACATTTGTAATTTAATGTAATCAAAGTTGTCCATTTTGCCTTTCATACTGTTTTCTAGTTCTACTTTGGTCATAAATTTCTCCCTTCTCCAGATGTCTGGTAGGTAAATTATCCCTTGCTCTCCTCATTTGTTTATGGTACCATCCTTTATGCCAAAATCATGTACTCATTTTGACGTTATTTTGGTAGGGGCTGTGAGCTATAAGTTGATACCTAGTTTGACATATAACTTTTGAGTTTTCCAAAGAATTTTTGCTAACTAGTGAGTTCTGATTCCAGAAGCTGGAGTTTGGGGGTTTGTGAAATACTAGAGTACTATAGCCTTGATTATTATGCCTTGTGAATCCAATCTATTCTACTGATCTGCCACTCTGTTTTTTACCCAGCACCAAATGGTTTTGATAACTGCTGCTTTATAATATAATTTTAGGTTTGGTATTGCTAAGCCACTAGTCTTTGTATTTTTTTCATTTATTGCCTTGATATCCTTGACCTTTTGTTCTTCCAGACAAATTTTGTCATTATTGTTTCTAGTTCTAGAAAATAATTTTTTGGCAGTTGGATTGGTATGACACTGAACAAGTAGAGCAATTTAGGCAGAATTGTCATTTTTCTTATGTTAGCTCGGCCTACTGGTGAGTAATTGATATATTTCCAAAGATCTGATTTTATTTGTGTGAAGAGTGTTTTGTACTGGTGTTCATATAGTTATTGGTTTTGTCTTGGCAGGTAGACCCCCAAATATTTCATTTTGTTTTTTTAACACACATTGCTTTATGAATCATGTTGAGAGAGAAAAATCAGAGTAAAAAGAAAAAAAAAACATGGAAGAGATAAAAAAGAGAAAATAGAGGTAAACATAAAATATATTGATTTCCATTCAGTCTCCTTGGTTCTTTTTCTGATTGTAGGTGGCATTTTCTGTCCAAAGGGTATTGGGATTGCCATCTATCACTGAACCACTGAGAAGGACCAAGCCTTTCATAGTTGATCATCACACATTATTACCATTATTGTGTACAATGCATTCCTGGTTCTGCTTGTTTTCCTTAGTATCATTTTGTGTAAATCTTTCCAGGACTTTCTAAAAATCAAGCTTGTTCCTCATTTTGTATAGAACAATAATATTCCATACCATTCATATACCATAATTTATTCAGCCACTCTCCAATTGATGGGTATCCATTCAGTTTCCAGTTTCTAGCCACTACAAAAAGGGCTGCCACAAACATTTTTGCACTTTCCCTCCTCTAAGATCTCTTTGGGACATAGGCCCAATAGAAACGCTGCTGGGTCAAAGGGTATGCACAGTTTGATAGCCTTTTGGGCATAGCTCCAAATTGCTCTCAGAATGGTTCGATCTCTTCACAGCTCCAACTACAATGCAGTAGTGTCCCAGTTTTCCCACATCCCCTCCAACATTTATCCTTACCTGTTCCTGTCATCTTAGCCAATCTGAGAAATGTGAGGTGGTCCCTCAGAGTTGTCTTAATTTGCATTTCCCTCGTCAGTGGTGATTTAGAGCATTTTTTCATCTGTCTATAGATAGCTTTAATTTCGTCATCTGTAAATTGCCTGTTCATATCCTTTGACCAGTTAGCAATTGGAGAATGACGTGTATTCTTACAGATTTGACACAGTTCTATATCTATTTTAGAAATGGGACCTTTGTCAGAAACGCTGGCTATCAAGATTTTTCCCCAGCTTCGTACTTCCCTTTTAATCTTTTTTTCCTTTGACTTTGTTTGTGCAAAACCCTTATAATTTAATGTAATCAAAGTTGTCCATTTTGCCTTTCATACTGTTTTCTATTTCTACTTTGGTCATAAATTCCTCCCTTCTCCAGATGTCTATTAAGTAAATTATCCCTTGCTCTCCTCATTTGTTTATGGTACCATCTTTTATGTCAAAATCATGTACCTATTTTGACTTTATTTTGGTAGGGACTGTGAGTTGTAAATCTATGCTGAGTTTTTGAAATATTATTTTCCAGTTTTTCCAGCAATTTTTTTCAAATAGTGAGTTCTGATTTCAGAAGCTGCAGTTTGAGGGTTTGTCAAATACTAGATTACTATAGGCCTTGATTATTGTTTTGTGTGAATCTAAGCTATTCCACTGATCTACCACTCTGTTTCTTAGCCAGTATCAAATGTTTTTGATGACTGCTGCCTTATGATACAATTTTAGTTTTGGTGTTGCTAAGCCACCATCCTTTGTATTTTTTTCCCATTAATTCCCTTGATTTCTTGACTTTTTGCTTTTCTAGATACATTTTGTCATTATTTTTTCTAGTTTTATGAAATAATTATTTGGCAGTTTGATTGGTAGGGCACTGAATAAGTCGACTAATTTAGGCAGAATTGTCATTTTATTTTATTAGCTTGGTCTACCCGTGAATAACTGATATATTTCCCATTCTTTAGATCTGACTTTATTTGTGTGAGATATATCTTGTAATTTTGATCATATCGTTTGGGGGTTTGTCTTGGCAGGTAGACACCCAAATTTTTTTTGTCTTTTTAAATTTTTTTTTCATTTATTATATACATTGCCTATGAATCATGTTGGGAGAAAGAAATCAGAGCAAAAGGGGAAAAAAACATAGGAGAGATTTTAAACAAACATTAAAAAGAAGTGCATATATGGCCTGTTTTGGTTTACATTGAGTCTTCTTGATTCTTTTTCTGGTTGGCATTTTCTGTCCAAGGTCTATTGGGATTGCCTTGGATCACTGATCCATTGAGAAGAACCAAGTCTTTCCTAGTTGATCATCGCATATTCTTGCTGTTATTATGTACAATGTATTTCTGATTCTGTTTGTTTCATGCAGTATTAGTGCATGTAAACCTTTCCAGGACTTTCTAAAATCAGTTTGTTCAACATTTTTATAAAATGATAATATTCCATTGCCTTCATATACCACAAGTTGTTCAGCCATTCCCCAACTGATGGGCAGCTATTCATTTTCCAGTTCTTTGCTACCCCAAAAAAGAGCTGTTACAAAACATTTTTGCACATGTGGATCTTTTTCCTTCTTTTATGATTTCTTGGAATACAGACCCAGTAATGGCACTTCTGGGTCAAAGGGTATGCACAGTTTGATAGCCATTTGGCCATAGTTCCAAACTGCTCTCCAGAATGGTTGGATTGCTTCACTCCACCTACAACACAGTAGTATCCAGTTTGCCCACATCCCTTCCAACATTTATCTTTACCTGTTCCTGTCAGCTTAGCCAATCTAAGAGATGTGAGGTGGTCCCTCAGAGTTGTCTTAACTTGCATTTTCCTAGTCAATGGTGATTTAGGGAATTTTTTCATCTATCTATAGATAGCTTTAATTTCATCATCTGTAAATTGCCTGTTCATATCCTTTGACCAGTTAGCAATTGGAGAATGATGTGTATTCTTACAGATTTGACAGTTCTATATCTATTTTAAAAATGGGACCTTTATCAGAAATACTGGCTGTAAAGATTTTTCCCAGCTTTGTACTTCCCTTCTAATTTTTTTTCTGTTCGTTTTGTTTGTGCAAAACCTTTTTTTAATGTAATGCAATCAAAGTTGTCTATTGTGCTTTTCATACTATTCTCTAGTTCTACTTTGGTCATAAATTCCTCCCTTTTCCAGATATCTGGAGATTATCCCTTGCTCTCCTCATTTGTTTATTGCATTATCCTTTATGCCAAAATCATGTACCCAATTTGTTCTTATTTTGATATGGGGTGTGAAATGTAGGTCCATGCTGAGTTTCTGATATTATTTTCCAGTTTTTCCAGCAATTTTCTTTTTCAAATAGTGAGTTCTTATTCCAGAAGCTGGAGTTTTGTTGATTACTATAGGCCTTGATTATTGTGTTGTGTGAATCTAATCTATTCTACTGGTTCACCACTCTATTTCTTACTCAGTACCAAATGGTTTTGATAACTGCTGCTTTATAATACAGTTTTTGGTTTGGTATTGCTAAGCTACCTTTCTTTGTATTTATTTTCCATTTACTCTCTTGATATTCTTGACCTTTTGTTCTTCCGGATGAATTTTGTCACCATTTTTTCTAGTTCTACAAAATAATTTTTTGGCAGTTGTATTGGTATGATACTGAACAAGTAGAGCAATTTAGGCAGAATTGTCATTTTATTATATTAGCTCAGCCTACTGGTGAGGAATTGACACATTTCCAGTTGTTCAGATCTGACTATTTCTGTGAGAAGTTTTTTTGGTAACTGTGTCCATATGGTTCTTGGGTTTCTCTTGGCAGGTAGACCCCCAATCATTTATTTTGTCTTTTAATTTTTTTGTGTGTTTTTAATACACATTGCTTTATGAATCATGCTGGGAGAGAAAAATCAGAGAAAAGGGGGAAAAATCATGGGAAAGAGAAAAAAGAAGTGAAGGTAGTATGTGTTGATTTACATTCAATCTCCTTTCTTCTTTTTCTGGATGCAGAGGGCATTTTCTGTCCAAAAGCTGTTAGGATTACTTTGCATCACTGAACCACTGAGAAGAACAGTTTATCATGAAACATTCTTGCTGTTACTGTGTACAATGTATTCCTGGTTCTGCTTGTTTCCCTCAGCATCAGGGCATGTAAATCTTTCCAGGACTTTTCTAAAATCAGCTTGTTCATTATTTAGTATAAAGCAATAATATTCCGTTCCATTCTTGTACCTCAACTTGTTCAGCCATTCCCCAATTGATGGGCATCTACTCACGTTCCAATTTTTTGCTACCATAAAAAGAGCCGCTACAAACATTTTTGCACATGTAGATCCTTTTCCCTTCTTTGTGAGTTCCTTGGGATACAGACCCAGTAATGGCACTTTGGGGTCAAAGGGTATACACAATTTGATAGCTCTTTGGGCATAGTTCCAAATTGCTCTTCAGAATGGTTTGATCTCTTCACAATTCCAGCAACAAATGCAGAAGTGTCCCAGTTTTCCCACATTTCCTCCAACATTTGTCGTTATCTTTTCCTGTCATCTTAACCAGTCTGAGAGGTGTGGGGTGGTACCTCAGACTTGTTTTAATTTGCATTTTTCTAATCAATAGTGATTTAGAGCATGTTTCATACAACTATAGGTAGCTTTAACTTGCCATCTGAAAATGACCCATTCATATCCTTTGACTATTTCTCAAATGGGCAATGATGTGCATTCTTATAAATTTGACACATTTCTTTATATATTCTAGAAATGAGACCTTTATCAGAGACATTGGCTGTAAAGATTTGTTTTTTTTTTCATTTTTGTACTTCCTTTTTAATCTCGTTTCTCTTCATTTTGTTTGTGTAAAACTTTTTAATTTAATTTAATCTCTGATAGGTAAATTATCCTTTGCTGTCCTAATTTGTTTATGGTACCATCCTTTATGCCAAAATCATGTACTCATTTGGATCTTATTTTGGTATGGGGTGAGAGATGTAGGTTTATGTTGAGTTTCTGACATTATTTTCCAGTTTTCCCAGCACTATTTTTGTCAAATAGTGAGTTCTTATTCCAGAAGCTGGAGTTTGGGGGTTTGTCAAATACCCGATTACTATAGGTCTTGATTATTGTGTCATGTGTATTTAACCCATTCCAATGATCCACCAGTCTATTGCTTACCCAGTGCCAAAAGTTTGTGATGACTGCTGCTTTATAATATAGTTTTGAATTTGGTATTGCTAAGCCACCATTTCCATTTATTCCCTTGATTTTCTTCATCTTTTGTTCTTCCAGATGAATTTTGTCATTATTTTTTCTAGTTCTATAAATTGATTTTTTGGCAGTTGGATTGGTATGACACTGAACCAATTTAGACAGAATTGTCATTTTTATTTTATTAGCTTAGCATCCCTGTGAGGAATTGATATATTTCCAATTGTTTAGATCTGTCTTTATTTGTGTGAGAAGTGTTGTGTGACAGTGTTCATAAAGTTCTTGGGTTTGTCTTGGCAGGTAGACATTCAAATATTTTATTTTCTCTTATTTTTTTTTAATTTTTAGTCATGTTGGGAGAGAAAAATCAGAGGAAAAATCATGGGAGAGATAAAAAAGACAAAAAAGAAGTGAACCTAGCATGTGTTGATTTACATTCAGTTTCCTTTCTTCTTTTTCTGGTTGTGGATGCCATTTTTTGTCCAAAGGCTATTGGGATTGCTTTGGATCACTGAACCACTGAGAAGAACCAAGTCTTTCATAGGTGATCATCATACATTCTTGCTGTTATTGCATACAGTGTTTTCCTGGTTCTGCTTGCTTCGCTCAGCATCAGTTCACATAACTAACTCTTTCCAGGTCTTTCTAAAATCAGCTTGTTCATCATTTTTATAGAACAATAATATTCCATTATTTTCTTAAAACACAGCCCAGCCATTCCCAAACTGATTGACATCTACACATTACAATTCTTTGCTACCACAAAAAGAGTGCTACAAACATTTTTGCACGTGTGTTCTTTTTTCTCCTTTATGATTCCTTTGGAATACAGACCCAGTAATGTCACCGCTGGATCAAAGGGTACACACAGATTTATAGCCATTTGAGCAGAGTTCCAAATTGCTCTCCAAAATCATTGGATCACCTCACAGCTCCACCAACAATGCAGAAGTGTCCCAGTTTTGCCACATCCCTTCCAACATTTATCATTATCTTTTCCTGGCATCTTAGGCAATCGGAGAGGTGTAAAGTGGTACCTCAGAGTTGTTTTAATTTCCAGTTCTCTAATCAATAGTGATTTAGAGCATTTTTCCCACAAAACTATAGATAGCTTTAACTTGTCATCTGAAAATTGCCCGTTCATATTCTCTGACCATTCATCAAATGGTTAATGCCATTCATATATTCTTACAAATTTGACATTCTAGAAATCTAGAAAAATTTTTAGAAATGAGAGACCTTCATCAGAAACACTGGCTGTAAATATTTTTTCCCAGCTTTGTACTTCCCTTTTAATCTTTTTTCTGTTGGTTTTGTTCATGCATTTTTTTTAATTGAATGTAATCAAAGTTGTCCATTTTGCCTTTTATAATGTTCTCTTGTACCTCGTGGTACATAAATTCCTCTTTTCCCCAGAGATCTGATAGGTAAATTATCCTTTACTATTCTAATTTATTTATGGTATCATCCTTTATGCCAAAATCATGTAGCCATTTAGACATTATTTTGCTATGGGGTGAGAGATGTAGGTCTATGTTGAGTTTCTGACATATTATTTTCCAGTTTTCCCAGCAATTTTTTTTTCAAATAGTGAATTCTTCTTCCAGAAGCTGTAATTTGCGGCTTTGTCAAATACTAGATTTCTATAGGCCTTGATTATTGTGTCATGTGTATTTAATCTATTCCACTCATCCACCAGCCTATTGCTTACCCTGTACCAAATGGTTTAGATGACTTCTGCTTTATAATATAGTTTTAGATTTGGTACTGTCCAGCCATCATTCTTGGTATTTTTTCATTAATTCTCTTGTTATTCTTGACCTTTTGTTCTTCCAGATGAATTTTGTCATTATTTTTTCTATTTCTATAAATTAATTTTTTGGCAGTTTGATTGGTATCATGCTGCACAATTAGACCAATTTAAGCAGAATTGTCATTTTCATTATATTAGCTCAGTCTATTCATGAGCAATTGACATTTTTCCAATTGTTTAGATCTGATCTTATTTGTTTGAGCAGTGTTTTCTAATTGTGTTCATATAGTTCTTGGCTTTATCTTGGCAGGTAGACCTGGAAATATTTTATTTTACCTATAGTTATTTTAAATGGAATTTCTCTTTCTATTTCTTGCTAATGGACCTTGTCAGTAATATATAGAAAGGCTGATGATTTGTGTGAGTTTATTTTATATTCTGCAATTGATTCCTTTAATTTTCTTTTCTTATTCCTAAAGCCAACATTTCTAATACAATGTTCAATAATAGTGGTGATACTAAGCTTTCTTGTTTCACCCTAATCTTATTGGGAATGTGGCCAGCTTACCTCCATTACAAATAATGCTTGCTCTTGGTTTTAGATAATTACTGTTTATTATTTTAAGGAAAGCTCCCTTTATCCATATGCTCTCTAGTATTTTGAAGAGGAATGGTTGTTGTATTTTGTCAAAAAAATTTTCTGCATCTATTGAGATTATCATATGATTTCTGTTGGTTTTATTATGGATATATTTGATTATGATCATAGTTAGCCTGATATTGGCCCAGTCCTGCATTCCTGGTATAAATCCCATTTGGTGGTAAGTGTATTATCCTGTTGATAAATTGTGGTAATCTCTTTGTTAATATTTTATTTTAAAAATGTGCATCAATATTCATTAGGGAGATAGGTCTGTAATTTTCTTTGGTTTTGCTCTTCTTGGTTTAGGTATCAGCACCATATTTGTGTCATAGGAGGCATTTGGCAGGACTCCTTCTTTACCTTTCCAAATAGTTTACATAATATTTCAATCAATTATTCTTTAAATGTTTGGTGGAATTCACTTGTGAATCCATCTGGCCTTGGAGATTTTTGATCAGGGAGCTCATTAATGGCCTGTTCAATTTCTTTTTCTATAATGGGACTATTTAAATCATTTATTTCCTCTTCTATTAATCTAGGCAATTTACATTTTTGTAAATATTCATCCACTTAAGTTACACCATCTGATTTTCTGCCATACAATTGGGCAAAATATCTCCTAATTATTACTTTAATTTCTTTTTCATTGCTTGTCAATTCACCTTTTTTGTATTTGATATTAGTAATTTGTTTTTTTTTCTTTCTTTAATCAAAGTAACCAAAGATGTATCTATTTTGTTGTTTTTTTTTTCATAAAATGAACTGTTTTATTAATTAAAGTTTTCTGAGTTTCAATTTTATTAATCTCTCCTTTGAGTTTCAGAATTTTTAATTTTGTATTTAATTGGAAGTTTTTAATTTGTCCTTTTTTTTAGCTTTTTTAGTTGCATGCCCAATTCATTGATCTCCTCTTTCTCTATTTTATTCATGTAACTGTTTAGAAATATAAAAATTTCCCTAAGAATTGCTTTGGCTGCATCCCATAGGTTTGGTATGTTTTCATTATTGTCATTCTCTTGGATGAAATTATGGATTTTTTCTGTGATTTGTAACTCACTAGCTGCGTGACCTGACCCTAAGTCATTTAACTTCTGTCTGCCTCGGTTTCCTTAACCATAAAATCAGAATAGTACCTATCTCCCTAGGGCTGTTGTGAGGATCAAATGAAATAATATTTGTAAAATTTGACACTTAGTGGGCATTACATAAATGCTTGTTCCTTGCCCTGTGAGTAGAGTGATACACACACACACACATGCATGCACATATGTCTCCACAATATTTATCACATATGTATACATAAAATACACATATGCATACACACTTATACATACGCACATGTATATTCTTATAATATCTATAATATATACATACATACATACATACATATATACTCATACATTCACACACATGTATTTTTACAATATCCACAAATATTTACATACACCATACATATATACTTATACATGTACACATTTATACATATATCTTTACGATATCTATCATATATATACAGATGCAAATACATACACACTCATACATATACATATATATCTTTATAATTTCTATTATATAGACTTTGCCCAAGTGCCAAATGTATGTTTGCCAAAAAGGCTATTTTATGGAGAATTCACAAGGTAAGCCCTTACTAGTTGGTCAGAAAAAGCCATACACTCTCAAGATCTCTCTTAAGAACTTTAGAATTGATTGCATGACATGGGAGACCCTGGCACAAGACCGCCCAGCATGGTGTGCCCTCATGAGAGAAGGAGCTGTGCTCTATGAGCAAAGAGGAATTGAATTAGCCCAGAAGAAACTTGAGATGTGCAAAGTTATACAGTCCACTCTAAGTGTTCACATGGACAAGTTCTGCCTGACCTGGGGAAGAGAATTCTGAGTTTGTATTGGTCTGATCAGCCACATTTGGACACAGTGTAACTGGATTCTAACACAGTGATACCATATTGATCCTCTTTGAGAATAAAAGACTATCACCTATATGATATTGTAAAGACAGAAATAATAAGACTTAGCAAGAGATTGGATATGTGGGGTGAGTGTGAATGAGGAATTGAGGATGATGCCAAGGTCCAGGTGACTGAGGAGATGGTGGTGCCATCGAAAGGAATAAAAAAGTTGGGGAGACAGGAGGATTTTTTGGAGGAAATAATGAGCTCTATTTTTAAGATGTAACATTTGCAATATCCAGAGGAATACAAATTAAGACAGCTCTGAGGTACCACTACATACCTGTCAGATTGGCTAAGATGGCAGGAAAAAATAATGATGAATGTTGGAGGGGATGTGGGAAAACTGGGACACTGATACATTGTTGGTGGAGTTGTGAAGGGATCCAGCCATTCTGGAGAGCAATCTGAAGCTGTGCCCAAAGGGCTAAAGAACCCTTTAATCCAGTAGTGTCTCTACTGGACCTGTACCCCAAAGAGATTATAAAAAAGGGAAAAGAAGCCACATGTGCAAAATTGTTTGTAGCAGCCCTTTTTGTAGTGGCAAAAAATTAGAAACTGAGTGGCTGCCCATCAGTGGGAGAATGGCGAATAAGTTATGGTTTATCAATGTTATGGAATATTATTGTTCTGTAAGAAATGACCAGTAGCATGATTTCAGAGAGGCCTGAGGAGCCTTACTAAGTAAAATGCTAAGTGAAATGAGCAGAACCAGGAGACCATTGTACATGGCAATAGCAAGACTATACGATGATCAATTCTGATGGAGGTGGCTCTCTCCAACAATGAGATGATGGAGTCCAGTTCTAATGGTCTTATGATGAAGAGAGTGAGCCATTTACACCCAGAGAGAGGCCTGTGGGAACTGATTGTGGTTCACAACTTAGTATTTTCACTTTTTTTGTTGTTGCTTGTTTGCATTTTGTTTTCTTACTCATTTTCTTTCCTTCTGGATCTGACTAATGTGGATAAATGTGGAAATATGCATAGAATAATTGCACGTATTTAAGAGATATTGGATTACTTTCTGTCTGGAGGGAGGATGGGGGGAAGGGAGGGAGAAAAATTTGTAACACAAAGTCTTGCAGGTGTGAATGTTGAAAAAGGATCTTTATGTATATTTTGAAAATAAAAAGCTATTATTTAAAAAAAAAATTAGTGATATCTAGGTGATATCTGCTTTGAGATGTTCACAACAAAGCTGGAGAACCTGGATCTTAAAAGAGAGGTTAAAACTAGATATATAGATCTGTGCTTCATCTGTCTTGAGACAATAATTAAACCCAAGAGAACTGATGAGATCATTAAGCAAAATAGTGTTAAGGGAGAAGAGAAGATGGCTCAGATAGAGCCTCAGGGTTAGCCCCAGTTAGTGGGCTTGAACTAAAGGAAGACCCAGCAGAGGAGACTGAGAAGGGACAGTCACACAAGAAGGAAGGGAGCCAGGAGGGAGAGGGCAGGGTCATGGAAACCTAGAGAGAATCCAGGAGAGGAGGGCAATTAACCATATCAGAAATGGCTGCGAATGGATCAATGAGCATTTATTAAACACTTATTCTGTGCCGGGCATTGTGCTAAGCACTGGGGGTACAGATACAAGCAAAAAGCAAGCCACTCCTTGCCCTCAATGAACTTATATCCTAATGGAGAAAGACACCAGATAAAGGGGAACTGAAAATTAGTGATGGGGGAGGGGAGAAAGTACTTGGACTGGGACATGATGGTGATGTCTGAACTGGATTCTGCAGCAAAATGAGGTTTGGCTGATTTGGGCCTTTCCTCAAAATAGAGGTTCTGGGAGGAACTTACCAAGTGGGGAAATGGGGCTTCCAAGATGAGGAGGCCATAGGGATGAGAAGAGGGGACAATCAGGGTGAGAAAGCAGCTGAAACTAGTGGTAAAAGCCAGAGTGGGAAATGAAGCAAAAGGGGAAAGGAAGATGGCTGGCCTGGGGCCTTCCTCAAAATGGAGACTCCAGAAGAAAAGTCCAGGAGGATGAAGATTGAGAAAAGCCCATGGTGTTGGGCAAATTAAAGATCACTGGTGACTTTGGAGAGGGAGTAGCTTCTTGAGCAGGATCAGGCCAGATTATATAGAATTTAAAAGTGGGAGGAGAGGATGTGGAGGCATTGAATGTAGACCACTTTCTCAAGGGAATTAGCCAAGAAATGGAAATGAGAAAGAGAGGTGAGAAAGGGAAGATGATTGTTAGGAGGGACTGTGGGTCAAGCAAAAGTTTTTTTAAGGTTGGGAAAGTCATGAATATGTATATAGATGGTAGGTAAGGAGCTAGTAGACAGGGAAAGATTGAAAATTAGGGAGAGAACTGAAGAGAGATCCACTTTTTTCTCAGAGGGCAGATCTGGAGGCTAGTGAATGAATGTTAGGGAAAGACAGATTTCAGCATTTTCTACTAATTCGAGCTGTCCAAAGAAGGAATGAAAGTGAGCTCCCCATTACTAGAGGTATTCAAGCAGAGGAAGAATGACCACTTTATCAGAAATACTCCTGAGGCAGTTGAAACCTGTGTTATCTTAGGTCTTTTGTGGCTCTGCTCCTTCTCAACTCCCTCACCTCTTGGAAATCCCAGCTTCTTTCAGGGCCCCCATGGAGTACATTTCTTTCATTAGGCCCCAGTTGTGAGTGCCCCTCCCTGACCACTATGCATTTCTTTTGCATGCATTCTCTATTGACTTCCTCTCCCCACCCCAGAGAATGTAAACTTGAGGAAGGCAGGGATCGTTTCATTTTTGTCTCCCTAGTATCTAGCACTGTGGTGGTGCTTAATAAATGCCCCTTGTATCTTACACATAGTGGGTGCTTAGTAAATGCTTATTTATTGATTGCTCTGGGGATATGCATAACAAATGAAATCTGAATCAGAAAGGTAGAGTAGTAAAGTATAAAGAACTCTGCCTCTGGAGTGAGAAGACCTGAGTTCAAAATCTGACTCTGCTTCTTCCTACCTGTGTGACTTTGGAGAAGTCACTTCCTATCCCTGGACCATAATTTTATTCTTTGAAAAAGGAGGAGGGGGTTAAAACTAGATGTTCACTAAATGTCCTTCAAGCTCTAGAACTATGTCTATTATTATTATTATTATCATCATCATCATATCATCATCATCATCATCTAGTATTTATGTAGTGTTTTAAGGTTGGCCAAGTGCTTTTCAAATATGATCTCATCTGATCCTCAGAACAACCCTTGAAGACAGGTGCTATTATTTGACAGATGAGGAAACTGAGGCAGATAGCAGTTTGAAGTTTTGCCCAAGGTCACACGACTAGTAACTGAGGCCATATTCGAACTCTGAATTTTTCTTTGATTATCTCTTTTCCCCATGCTAAGTTTTTAAATGGGGAACACTGATTTGGTTCCTTTTCTGGTCTGGGATAAATAGCCCCATTGCCTTAGGTTCCTAAATTCATAGACTTTGAAAACTAGAAGATGTGTTAGATTATAGAACTGACTGTGAGAGACATTAGGACATAGGCAGTTAGCCCTGCAAAAGATCTTGTAACATCAAATAACTTGGAAGCGACCCAATCTCCTCATTTTACAAATAATGAAACTGAGGCCCAGCTAAGGGAAGTGACATGTCACAGAGAGTTTGTGGCAGAGCTAGAGACAGTGCCCAAGTCTCTGGACTTCCTGCTCCCCTGGGTCATCTCAGGCTTCCCTCCGTCTCTCTATCAGCACTCTCTGTCTCCTGTCTCACTCTCTCTCTGTCCACCCACGTGGACCTGGTTTCTAAGGGATATGGCTCTTCAGTTTGACCTAAAGGAAAAGAGACACTGTGGATTGATTTGGCCCAGTTGGCAAGGCGGGGATCAAAACTCTGAAATCTATTCTTTCTTCGCTCCTTGCCTCTGCGGGGAGGGCTCTGTCTCTAATTCATTGTTGATGGTGGAAGTATTTCCTCTATGGGGTGGTGATGAAAAAAATAGCTATTCTCATAATGCTTTGGAAACTGTCACAACAGAGGCAGAGTGCAAAGTAGAATTAGGTAATTGGGGAGCTGATCAATGGAGAAACCCAATTAATTCAGGTAGACTTGCATGGTAGGTCAATTGGCCTGTTTAATCAAAGTCTGAATAATATATATTCAACCGGTCAATCTTGTTCATGTGTTCCAAGCCCCATGAGTGCTGGGGTGAAACTTCATAACTTGAAAAACATGATCATCCCACTCCGGTAGCTCGTTAAGACGGATCGATGGACTGTTGGCATAAACACAATATCCTATGTGCACTTGATGAGCTATTTGCACACGCAGGCCCAGAGTTGGGAAGCAACTTGTCTGAAGTTTTCCAGCAAGTCTGAGACTGAGCTGAAGGAGACAAGCTCAGTCTCCTGATCCCCAAGACCATCCTCTTGCCACCATGCACACTGTGTGTATGTCATTCTATGCCTTGTAAAGTTCTTTCTCCACAACTGCCCTGGGAGATGAGAAGCATATTATTATCTTGACGATAATTTTATAGATGTTGAGACTGAGACTCAGTGAATTTCAGTGCCTTGTCTGAAGTTAGCCAGCTAGAATCACAGAATCCCCCAGCCCGATGCATGACTGGCCAAGTGCCCCCAAGCAATTCTTTCAGACTACCAATAGGTTACACAGACAGAGAAGGTGCTGGATGCCTTGATAGAGGGCTTCCCATTGGAAGCTCCTTATATAAAGAAACTAAAAAATAACATAAAATGAAAAAGACCAATAACAAGATCCTCAGCAAATGACTATCCAGCTTCAGCTTGAAGACTTTGCAAACAGGGGACTCACTACCTCCTGAGGCAACTACTTTTATTTTCTTTTAATTTTCAATATGAATTTATTTTCTCAAATACAGGTCAAGTTAGTTTTCAACATTTATTGTCGTAAAACTTTGGGTTCCGAATTTTCCTCTCTCCCTTCTTTGCTTTTCCTTCTCCCCAAGACAACAAGCAATCTGATATAAGTTTAATTATGTACAATTCTTTTAAACCTATTTCCACATTGTCATGTTATGCAAGAAAAATCAGACCGAAGGGGGAAAATCACAAGAAAGACAAAGCAAACAAACAGAAAAGGAGAAACTAGTCTGCTTCAAACCTCATTCAGTCTTCTTAGTTTTCTCTCTGGATGTGGATAGCATTTTCCATCCCAAGTCTATTGGAATTCTCTGGAATCAGCACATTGCTGAGAAGAGCTGAGTCTATCATAGCTGATCTCACATAATCTTGTTACTATGTACAATATTCTACTGGTTCTGCTCACTTCATGCAGCATCAGTTCATACAAGTCTTTCCAGGCTTTTCTGAAATCAGCCTGCTCTAAGTTACAACACTTAAAATAAACCCACATAAATCATTGGTATTTCTATATGTTAACAAAGTCCAGCGGCAAGAGACAGAAAAAGAAATTCTATTTAAAATAACTATAGATAATATAAAATATTTAGGAGAAATGCCTGCCAAGGTACTTTGTCTCCCTGCCCAAGACAAAGCCAGGAACTCTATGAACACAATTACAAAACATTTTTCATACAAATAAAGTTAGATCTAAACAATTGGAAAAATATCAAGTGCTCATGGGTAGGCCGAGCTAATATAATAAAAATGACAATACTACCTAAATTAATCTACTTATTCTATGGCACTGAATAAGTACACTCAAACTCCCAAGAAATTATTTTACAAAGCTAGAAAAAATAACAAAATTCATCTGGAAGAACAAAAGGTCAAGAATTTTATGGGAATTAATGAAAAAATGCAAACGAAGGTGGCCTAGCTCTATTAGACCTAAATCTGTATTTTAAAGCAGCAGTCATCAAAACCATTTGGTATTGGCTAAGAAAGAGAGTAGAGGGTCAGTGGAATAGGTTGGGCTCACAACACACAATTGTCAGTGACTATAGTAATCTAGTGTTTGATAAACCCCAAAACTCCAGCTTCTGTGAGAGGAACTCACTATTTGACAAAAACTGCTGAGAAAAAATAGTATGGCAGAAAATAGACACTGACCAACATCTTAACTCTATACCAAGATAAGGTCAAAATGGGTTCATGATTTAGACACAAAGGGTGATACGATAAATAAATTACTAGAACAAGGGATAGTCTACCTTTCAGATCTGTGGAGAAGGGAGGAATTGATGGCCAAAAACCTAGAGAACATTGTGAAATGCAAAATGGATACTTCTGATTACATTAAATTAAAAAGATTTTGCACAAACAAAACCAATTCAGCCTAGATTAGAAGGGAAGCAAAAAGCTGAGAAAAAATTTTTACAGCCAGTATTTCTGACAAAGGCCTCATTTCTAAAATAGATAGAGAATTGATTTATACTTATAAGAATACAAGCCATTCCTCAATTGATAAATGTGTCAAAGGATATGAACAATTTTCAGATGAAGAAATTAAAGCCATTTCTAGTTATATGAAAAAAATGATCTAAATCACTCTTGATTGGCAAAGAGGGGCAGCTAGGTGGCACAGTGGATGGAGTATCAGCCCTGAAGTCAGGAAGACCTGAGTTCAAATCTGACCACAGACACTTAACACTTCCTAGCTGTGTGATGCTGGGCAAGTCACTTAACCCCAACTGCCTCAGCAAAAGCAAAAAACAAAAAAACAAACAAAAAAAAGAAAATTAGTAGATGTTCATCAATTGGGGAATGGCTGAATAAGTTATGCTATGTGAAAATAATGGAGTATTATTGTATTAAAAATGATGAAGAAACTGATTTTTAGAAAGGCCTGGAAAGATTTACATGAATATAGGCTGAACATAACATAGAACCAGGAATACATTGTATACAGTTAACAGCAAGAATGGGCAAGGATAAACTATGAAAGACTTGGTTTTTCTCAGTGATTCAGTGATCCAAAGCTATCCCAAAAGCCTTTGGACAGAAAATGCCATCTGAATACAGATAAAGAACTAAGTAGACCAAATGTAAATCCACATGTGTTATGTTCATTTTTTTTTCTTCTGTTTTTTCCTCTGGTTGTTTTCCCCTTATGTTCTGGTTTTTTTTCTCCCAACATGACTCATAAAGAGATGTGTATTGAAAAAATTAATGTACATATATAAGCAGAAAAAAAACAATAAAAAGGAAATAAAATAAAATAACTAATTATCAATAAAAAATTACTATTGATTAGAGAAATGCAAATTAAGACAACTCTGAAGTATCAGTAAGATTATAGGAAAGATAATGATGATTGTTGGAGGGGATATGGGAACACTGGGACACTAATGCATTGTTGGGGGAGTTGTGAAGTGATCCAACCATTCTGGAGAGCAATTTGGAGTTATGCCCAAAGGGCTATGAAACTCTGCACACCCTTTGATCCAGCAGTGTTTCTACTGGGTCTGTATCCCAAAGAGATCAGAAAAGACGGAAAGGGACCTATGTGTGAAAAATATTGGTAACAGCTCTCTTTGTAGTGGCAAGGAATGGGAAATTGAGTGGATGCCCATCAATTGGAGAATGACTGAATAAGTGATGGTATATGAATGTCATTGTTGCTCTGTAAGAAATGCTCTGATGAAAAGACAAAAATGAACTGATACTGAGTGAAGTGAGCAAAACCAAAAGAACATTGTATTCTATAACAAGATTATGTAATGATCAGCTGTGATAGACTTGGCTCTTTTCAACAATGAGGTGATTCAAGGCAGTTGCACTAGACAGCCACATCCAGAGAGAGAGAACTATGGAGACTGAATATGGATCAAAGTCTATTTTTTTTATTACTGCTATTCGTTAGCTTGGGGTTTTTTTGTTTTAAATTTCACTTGTGTTTTTTTTTCCTTTTTATCTGACTTTTTTTGTCTAGCATGATGAATAATGACAGAAATTGCACATTTTTAACCTAGATTGAATTCCTTGCTGTCTTGGGGAAGGGGAAGGGGGAGGAGAGGGAGAAAAATGTGGAATCCAATGTTTTGCAATGGTGACTGTTGAAAATTATGTCTGCATATATTTGGAAAAATAAAATATTAAAAAAAGAAAAGTAAAAATAATTACCCTGGTCATCACTTCTTTTTTCCCCTCAATAGTATTTTACCTTTCCAAATACATGTAAAAAGAGTTATCAACATTCATTTTTGTAATGCTTTGTATTCCATAGTCATTGATAAACCCTAAACTCCAACTTCTGGGATAAGAACTCACTATATGATAAATATTGCTGAGAAAATTAGAAAATAGCATGGCAGAAACTAGGCATTGACCAACATCTAACACCATATTCCAAGATAAGGTTGAAATGGCTTCATGCTTTAGACATAGAGTGATACTTAAGCAAATTGGAAGAAGAAAGAAACATTTCCTATCTGTGTAGAAGGAAGGAATTCATGGCCAAACAGGAACTATAATACATTATGAAATGCAAACTGGATAATTTTGATTATATTAAATTAAAAAGGGTTTGAAGAAACAAAACCAATACAGACAAGATTAGAAGGGAATCTGAAAACTGGGAAAAATTTGTTTCTACATCCAAGAGTTCTGATAAAGGCCTCAGTTCTAAAATATCTAGAGAATTGACTTAAATTTATGAGAATACAAGCCATTCTCCAATTGATAAATGGTCAAAGGATATAAACAGACAATTTTCAGACTAAGACATTAAAACCATTTCTAGTCATTTGAAAAATGCTCTAAATCACTATTGATCAGAGAAATGCAAATTAAGACAACTCTGAGGTACCACTACACACCTCTCAGATTGGCTAAGATGACAGGAAAAGATAATGCTGAATGTTGGAGGGGATGTGGGAAAACTGAGGCACTAATACATTGTTGGTGGAATTGTGAACGGATCCAACCATTATGGAGAGCATTTTGGAACTAAGACTGTCTTCCAAATCTTTTCTCCCTTCATCCCTTACCTTTTCCTTTCCCAAGACAGAAAGAAATCTTATATAGGTTAAATATGTGTGATTTCTTTAAACATATTTCCATATTTGCCATGTTGTACCAAAAAAAAAAATAAACCCAGACCAATGGGGAAAAAACACAAGAAATTAAAAAAAAAGATTCAAGCAAACAACAAAAAAGGTGAAAATACTATGCTTCAATTTACATTCAGTTTCCATAGTTCTCTCTCTGGATGTGGATGCCATTTCCCATCCCAAGTCTATTGGAATGAGGCAGCTACTTTTGGGCAGCTCTGATTGTAAGGAAGTCTCCCACCCCCCTCCTCCCAAAAGGCTCTGGTGTCTCAATGTTCTTTCTAACTTGTGGCCCCTGGGACTAAACACAGCTCTCAACTATTGTCTGGACAGGGCAAAGGACAGTGGGACCTTCCCCTCGGTTCCTTTGATCATTATGCTGCTATGATTATGACTGCTTCAGATCAATTTAATTTTCTAGGCTGCCCCATCATACAAGTTGATTCATTAAGGGACCCACTGAGTCCCTTATTTCTCTTGTACTGCAACCAACATCCAAAGAGGTATTCCTCACAATGAACTCTTAGGCTCATTTTGAGACTTGGAGATTGACTCCAAAATCTGAGCACCTGGGTGTGAAATCTCCCTCTGATCTCTACTATCTCTGTGACCTGGATGTAAATGACAGTGACCTCTGACTGGACTTCTTTTGGCTCTGGTTTTCTCAGCTATAAAATGGAGACTTGTCAGATTCCAAGGTGGAGGTATAGATTTCTTTCCAGAGAAGGCAGCATAGTGCAAGAGAATAATGACTCAAGAGTCCAAGGGCCTGCATTCAAATGCTGTCTCTAATAACTGTAGCTGTGAGACCTTAAGCAAATCACTCCACCTCTGAATACCTAATCTGCAGAAGGACGGGGCTGAAAGGGACAATTACAAATGCCTCTGTGAACTCTAGATTTAGGATCCAGTTAACTGACTCTGCGAACAACAGATAGATTAAGGATTTTTCAACAGGGGCCTGTTGATAGATTTCAGAGAGCTTGTAAATTACTATATATAAATATATATTATATACATGTATACATTTGTGTTTATCTATTGCATATATATATATATATATAAACATCTTTTTCACTAATCTCTGATTGAAATTTAGCATTTTCTTCAATTATTTAAAAAAGATTATTCTAAGAAGAGGTTCATAACTCTCACTGGATAGCCAGAGAGGCCTGTAACCCAAAGGAAGGTTCAAAACCTTTTAAATTACACATTTAAAGGGAAGTTAGATGAGGAAACTGAAGAGACAGCAAAAGATCAGAGGGAGGAAGATGAGGACAAGAGAAGGACACTTGGACAGCATCCCATCGCTCCAAACTGGGCTTTGTCCAATACCTGCAAAATTAGGGTCTCCCGGCCCCCAAACTGGAGCAATAGCTGAGATCTGTGAAGCTGGACAGGGAAAGGAAGAGAGGAGGGAAGAGATGTAATTGGATTTGCCTGAGATCTTTAGGCCCAAAGGTTTTCAGTGCAGGGGGCTTTGCAAGAGACCACTGCCAGGTCCTATTTGCACTGATAAACCAAGCTCTTTCCAGTTGGACATTATCCACCTGGGCCATTATCATCCCATGCATCAAGACAACCTGGGGAAACAGAGGAAGACCAAATGGGGAGGAAGGGGTGTGTGTGTGTGGGGGGGGGGCGTCTGCTCTGTTATCTGATTGGTTTCTCTACCTCTGAAGTCCCAGGCAGAGACTGGAGATTTCTGGCTGGGGAGATTTGTGATTTGGGGCAGGGGGAGAAGCTGGCTAGGGCAGAGACAGCCCATTGAAGAAATACTCAGTCTGAAAAGCAGGAGGTTTTTCAACCTCCAACGGCCATCCTTTACTTGTGCTATTGATTGAGCTTTTAATACGAGCTCAGGATTTTCTATTTGTACCTCTTAAATTCTATCTTACTGAATGAAATTGGTTCCCGCCTGTCAAATCCACCTAAGTGGATTTCCATCTCTTCATTTTGCCAGAGATGATATTGCTCATTTATCCAGTACTTTAAGGTTTATAAAATACTTTGCTCGCAACAACCCCTGGAGGAAATGGAGACGGTGTAGGCTCGATAATGCTCATTTTACAAATGATACCCAGAGAGGGCAAGGCATTTCCCTGCAGTCACACAGCTAGTGAGCGGCAGACAAAGAATGAGGGCAGAGAGGGAATGTGGGAACTTCTGTTTACAAATTCGATTTCAAGCACCTAACCTTGTGCTCTGGGCTCAGCTGTGCTGAGAGAAGGGTTCCTGGCCTCCCTGGAGTGGGGGTGGCCGCTTTGGCCGTATCCCCACTCATTCGGGTGGATAAACACTAGAGAGGCTATTGTGAAGTCCCTGAAACCTCATGGTCACATTGCACCTAATGTGTCTGTTTAATAAGAAGGCTGGATGTGGGGCACTTATCTATTGATGGGCCTTAGCGAGCTCTTTGAATAAAAGTCTCACGGCACGAATGCAATAATGCCAGAGGTCTGACTCCGACCTCTGCCGTCCTCCAGACTCGGCCCGCGTGTACTTTCGAGTTCTGTAGTGTTTTGAACCTTTCCCCGCAGCACAATGGCAGCCGCTGGATAGGGGCAGAGTCCACGTAGACAGAAAAAGCTGGACACGTAGAGCTCTGCCTATGAGTCATCAGGCCCAATTGACCCAGCCTGCAAGCCCGCCTAAATTAATTAGATTGTTCTCATTGATTAGCCTCCATCTACCAATCTCTCCCTTGAACTTTGTCTCTGTCGTGACAACCCCAAAATATGAGGAAAATGGATATCTTTTCATCACCGTTCCAGGACAGTAAACACTTAGATAATAAACAGTAAATAT
>JAJPUD010021675.1:12459-22695 GCA_023553655.1 Myrmecobius fasciatus | reverse complement strand
AATGATTAGTAGCATCTACTTAAAACCATCAGCAAGTATCATATGTAATGGAGACAAACTAGAACCATTCCCAATAAGATCAGGAGTGAAACAAGGCTGTCCACTATCACCATTACTATTTAATATTGTATTAGAAATGTTAGCTTTGGCAATAAGAGAAGAAAAAGAGATAAAAGGAATTAGAGTAGGTAATGAAGAAACCAAATTATCACTCTTTGCAGATGACATGATGGTATACTGAGAGAACTCTAGAGACTCAACTTAAAAACTACTAGAAACAATTCACAACTTTAGTAAAGTTGCAGGATTCAAAATAAATCCATATAAATCATCAGAATTTTTACATATTATCAACAAAGTTCAGCAGCAAGAGATAGAAAAAGAAATTCCATTCAGAATAAATGATGATAGCATAAAATATTTGGGAATCTATCTGCCAAGAAAATGTCAGAAACTAAATGAACTAAACCACAAAACACTTTCCACACAAAGAAAATGAGACCTAATCAATTGAAAAACATTAAGTGCTCATGGGTAGGCCGAGCAAATGTAATAAAAATGACAATTCTTCCCAAACTAATTTACTTATTTAGTGCCATACCAATCAAACTCCCAAGAAATTATTTTACAGATCTAGAAAAAATAGTAGCAAACTTCATTTGGAAGAACAAAAGGTCAAGGATTTCAAGGGAATTAATGAAAAAAAAAAGACATATGAAGGTGTCCTTGCTGTATCAGATCTAAAACTATATTATAAAGCAGCAGTCATCAAAACCATTTGGTACTGGCTGAGAAATAGAGCAGTCAATCAGTGGCATAGAATAGGATATCAGGACAAGCTACGTAAAAACGTTAGCAATTTACTGTTTGATAAACCCAAAGACCCCAGTTTTTGGGATAAGTACCTACTTATCCAGAAAAAACTCCTAAAAAAATTGGAAACTAGTGTGGAAGAAACTAAGGCTGGACCCACACCTAACACCACACACCAAGATAAGATCTAAATGGGTTCATGATCTAGATATAAAGAGTGATGTTATAACCAAGTTAGAGGAACATGGGATAGTTTACCTCTCAGACCTGTGTAGATGGAATAAATTTATATCCAGGGAAGATCTGGAACTCTTAATTGAACACCAGATAGATAATTTTGATTATATTAAGTTAAAAAGTTTCTGTACTAACAAAACTAATGCAGACAAGATTAGGAGGGAAGCATGAAATTGGGAAATCATCTTTATATTTAGGGGTTCTGATAAAGGTCTCATCTCTAAGATATATAGAGAATTGTCTCACATTTATAAAAATTCAAGCCATTCTCCAATTGATAAATGGTCAAAGGATATGAACAGACAATTTTCAGATGATGAAATTAAAAATATTTATAATCATATGAAAAGGTGCTCCAAATCACTATTTATCAGAGAAACGCAAATTAAGACAAGTCTGAGGTACCACTACACACCTGTCAGATTGGCTAAAATTACACGAAAAGATAACGATGAATGTTGGAGGGGATGTGGGAAGACTGGGACACTGATGCAGTGTTGGTGGAGCTGTGAACGGATCCAACCATTCTGGAGAGCAATTTGGAGCTATGCTCAAAAAGTTATAAAACTGTGCATACCCTTTGACCCAGCAGTGTTTCTATTGGGCTTATATCCCAAGGAAATCATAAAAGAAGGAAAGGGCCCCACATGTGCAAGAATGTTTGTTGCAGCCATTTTTGTGTTGGCTAGAAACTGGAAACTGAGTAGATGCCCATCAATTGGAGAGTGGCTGAATAAATTATGGTATATGAATGTTATGGAATATTATTGCTCTGTAAGAAACAACCAACGGGACGATTTCAGAGAGGCCTGGAGAGACTTGCATGAACTGATGCTGAGTGAGATGAGCAGAACCAGGAGATCATTATACACGGCAACAACAATACTATATGAGGATCAGTTCTAATGGACAGGACTCTCTTCAACAATGCAATGCTTCAAACCAATTACAATTGTTCAGTGAAGAAGGCCATATGCACTCAGAGTGAGGGATGTGAAATGTGGACCACAACATAACATTTTCCTGTCCTCTATTGATGTTTGCTTGCATTGTATTTCCTTTATCGGATTATTGTCTCTTATAGATACGATTTCTCCTGAACAAAAAAATGATGTGTGGCAATAACTATACATATATTCGACCTAAGTATTCTAACATAATTATCATGTAGTGGATATCCTGCTATCTAGGGGAGAGGTGGGGAGTAGGGGGGAAAAATTGTAACAGAAAGCTTTGTAAGGGTTAATGTTTAGGAATTACCCATACACATGTTTTGCAAATAAAAAGTATTAATAATAAAAAAATAAATAAATAAATAATAAAAAAATAAAATAAAATAATTGAATTCAGCATTTCTTACAGCATACTGGTATTGTATCACAATCATATAACACAGACATTCCCCAATTTATGGGCATCCTTCAAATTTCCTGTTCTTTGCAACCACAAAAAGAATTTCCATAACCATTTTAGAATATATAGGTTTGTTTTCAAATTTTTCTTAATGATTTTTGGAAACAAACAATGTTTTTTCAGGATCAAAGTGTATAGGTAGTTTTATAATTTTTTGGGCATATGCAAGACCTTTATAATTTACTGTAACAAAAATTATTCATTTTATACTGCACACTGTGCTCTCTCTCTCCCTCCCTCCTTTTCTCTCTCTCTCTCTCTCTCTCTCTCTCTCTCTCTCTCTCTCTCTCTCACACACACACACACACACACACATTTATCATGCACTTCTCTTTTCAGATTTCAACCAATGAAGAACTGATTCATACAACAGACATTGTGTGAGATTTGAAGGCAATTAAGATGCAATTTTAGAGTTTTATGATCAATAAGAAACGAATGTTATATAGGATATGACTATTCTCTAGACTATCAAAGAAAATGTAAAAAAGTTCTCAAAAATTATTGCTAAGATCCCACTGCCTATGAGTATAAGAGGAATTAATTATCTCAAGAGGAACAAAAGATAGCCAATATTCTAATTTTGAGGATATATTTCAAGCATTCAATCAAAAACATTCATTAATTACATTAGTATATGATAGATGCTACACTAAACAATGACAAATAAATAAATAAAATTGTCTCCTTTCCTAAAGGAATTTTTAATGGCAAAGTCAACATGTATATCAATAGCTAAAAGGATAGTAGAAGGAAGGACACATTAGAGGGGAAGGTACTTGTAGTTGAAGTGACCAAAAAAGACTGCTATAGAAGGTGAAAATAAAGCTGAATAATGAAGGTAACCAAGAAATGTAGGGGGTGAAAAAGAGAAGGTAAAGTATACACGGCAGCAGATGACATACAAAGGCACAGAAAGTTATTGTGTGGATAACAGCGACTAGCCCAATATGACTGGGTCAAATCATGTGAGGAAAGCCAGTCCCATATAAAATGAATGGGAAAGAGTCTGATAGAGTCTGAATTTATTCCATTGCAGAAGAAAACAAGGAAAGTACATCAGGTATGATAGTGAGGGAGTCACTCTGATGGCTATAGACAAGTAAGGAATGAGAAATTACTGATGTAGAACTGGCATCATGCATGTAATCTTAAAAACTTAAAAATAAGTTCTTTTCCTGTTTTTTTTCCCATATTTTTTTTTTTTTGCTTTTTGCTGAGGCAATTGAGGTGAAGTGACTTGCCCAAGGTCACACAGCTAGGGAATGTTAAGTGTCTTAGCCCAGATTTGAACTCAGGTCCTCCTGACTTCAGGGCTGGTGCTCTATGCACTGCATCACCTAACTGCCCATTTTTCATATTCTTTTAATGCCTTATTCTATCTAATATCTTTATTTTAATTTGGATAAAAACAGAGATGTCATGTTAATGAATTTGTGGATAATATGAGCTTGCAAAGAAAGCCACCAGATAGGATGAAAGAATTAGGACCCAAAAAGAGCTTGACAGACTAGAATGTTAAGGCAAATCTAATACAATGATACTTAAAATGAATGTCTTTTATGTCCTAATCTTGGCTTAAAAATAATGATCTACACAAATATAGGAGGCGAAACATGTCAATTTAAAGAATAGTATCTTATGGGTTCCATTAAATTATAAGATCAAGTTGAATAAATCAGTATGAGTGATAGTTTAAAGGCCTAGTGTAATCTTAGAACATGTTAATGGAGATAGATCAAGCAGATCAAGAAAAGGGATTCTTCAGATAATATATGGATTATTGCATGCCATTTCAAATACTAGCAATTATATAGCATTTCACTGTCCTTAAAAATAAGCAGATCTCTTTTCCAAGATGGTATGATTGGAGGTCATTTTTACCTCTCAAATTTTGCTGTTCTACTAAATAAACATTAGAAATTTAAAATGTTATTAAATTGCTATGAGTAGCTAAAAACTATTTTTCCATCCTGACTTTGTAGTAAAAATAACTAAACAACATAAGGGAGAGGAACATACAGGAGAAAATACAATAGTAAAGAGATGAGAAGTTTGTGAAGAAGCAATTGAAAATATCTTCATTTCCCCACCAAAAAAATGTGGAGAATGAATGCAATTATCCTGATTATTTGTTCCTTTCATTGCCTTCTGAAATAAAAATAAAAAGTTCAAATTACACAGCAACATGTGGAGCCTTTTCAAATGTAAACATGTTTTTCTAAGAGCTGCTGGCACACACTTATATTGCTTAAAAGAGATAAATCTTTTTTCAGGCTGAAACCTATTGGTACTTCTTGTTGAATGCTTATGATTTATGTGTATAGAGAACCTGACTCTTCTAGTTATTGGAGTGCTAGCTTGCAAATCTCATGGATGCCAACAAATATTTAGATTTGCTTCATGGTACTCTTATCCAGAGAAATTTCAGGGGCTTGTTCCTATGAGGAAAATATTACAGCATACTGTATGAACCCCATGAATATATAATGACTTAAAGATGAACAACAACAATGCAGTTTTGGGGACTGATTTTTAGAATAGAGACTCTGAACTCTGGAATAATAAGTAAAATAAAAAAAAAAGTAACTGAATGTCACAGGTGGAAGAACCCTTTGAGATTAAGTAGCTGAATATGTCTTCATTTTTATAGATGAAGGAACTAAGCTTCAGAGACAAAAATTCAGCACTAGACTGATCATCTTAAGAGAATTTTCTGAAGACACACAGTTGGTTGAAATCAAAATATACAAATATTAGCCCAATTCTTTATTGCATCAATTGATACCAAATAGAAAAGATAACAATTTTAAGGCCCCTTTTCTTGCTAACTTTTGTTTTGATTTAAATGCTATTAACTATTACATATACTAATATGTAAGAATGGAAAAAACATTGCATAACTTGAATCCCTTTCCACAACATACATGAATTTTGAAACAAAAGTCTTTGTCACACTTGTTTTGGGATTCCATCTTTAGCTTTTGTGCTTATACAAAAGCCATTTCTCAGGCCTGAGAAACATTGCTTCTTTTTATTTTCTACTTAGAATCTAAGTTCAAGTTTTGTTGTACCTCCTGCAGTTGGGCGTATTTCCTGATTCATCAAGTTGTCAGAAATTTTTTTTTTCTTTTTGGTATAACCTAATATGTACCTAGGCATTCAGGTATTATATGTCCCCAGCAAATGTAAGCTTTTTGAGGGCAGGAAATATGTCTTTTTGTTTTTTTTTTCTTCTGCTTTTTTATCTTTCCAATATGTAGCACTATGTCTGAAATATAGAAGATGCTAAAAATGTTTCTTAGAATAGAATTAATTAGAATTCCTTCTGGCTCAAGAAAAAGTATGATGTTCTATAGAAAGCAATAATCATATCAAGTCTATTTCTTCCAGAATTTAATTTCCTTAAACTTAAACCTCTCATATTAAAAACAAGTTTCTTGGACATTATTCCTATACTACCTTTCAATAAAATATACAAACTTTTTCAATGCAAGATGTTGAAAATAATCCTGAAAGATTATATTAAAGCAGCATATTGATTTGGCATTTGAAGTAAATATTTTCTAAAAGAAAATGATGATGTAATATTCAGTAGTTTTCATTAAAAAATTCAACAGTGCAATATGTTGATTTATTGCCATAAAGTTAAAGTGAAATTTCAGTATGTTAATTGCAACAAGGTATTCAAAATAGAAGTAAAGGAAAACAAATTCATTATAACATGAATATAAATTTTTCACATTATTACAGTGATGTAATCTTAATTATGAATAGCATGGAAAAATAATACTAGCTTCTTGACTTACGTTTTTTTTCTTGAACTAACAGTAAAATGACAATTTAATTAAATATAATAAATATTTATTGTAAGTATATATATATATATATATATGTGTATATATGTGTATATATCTAGCATAGATCCTAGTGGAAATGATAAAAATAAATGTGTCAGTGTACTTTCTGTCTTCAAAGAGTTTATGATGTAAGAAGAAAATGGATAGAACCAATTTCTCAGTGTATAAACAGTTCCCACTTGTCATTTTGAACATGAGAGATGCCCAAATCTGGTATGTTAGCATTAGGAGAAAATAAGTGTATTATCATTCTTTCAGAATTATTGATACAACACACTTGGACTTTATTTGGAGGATGGATTTTCAATGATTTTGGGATCAATCCAGATCAACATGTAAGTTATTGATAAGTATCAGTTGAAGATCATTGAATCTCTATTCTAGGATGTTCACTCAATTTACAGGAAACAGTAATGTTCAATGTGGTAGGTCAACAAAACCTTTCAAAGTTAGAATTAAAATTTTATTTTTTTAATCTGGTCTCCCTTGAATCCCCCATTTTTCATGACATTCATCACTATCTTCATACCATACTCTACTTAAGAGTCTAATGCATGCTAAATAAACGAGAGAATATCTGGTTCTTCAAGATTCTTCTCTTTTTATACATAACAGTATCACACTTCTAAGTGTGTGTGTGTGTGTGTGTGTGTGTGTGCGCATTATTATACTAGTAATTCATCTCTCAGAGACAAACTAATATTTACCTGATATAACATAACCTTTTATCTGATTTGAACCTCAGCCAACTAGCTTTTATCTATGACTAGCATTAGATGACTTACTTATGAAAGCACAATGCCATCACTTGTCTCATAATCTCTGTAGTTTTTCATTAATATTAAGGCACTTCCTTCTTCCTCATATTTCAAAACGAAGAAGAATTCTAGCTTTGGCAAAAAGTTGTGTTTCATACTTTGAATTATTTACTTGTTCCATCTCTGCTTTGGAACGTTTGGGAGTTGACCAAGACCCATAGTTTGCATGAATATAAGCCTTTCAAATAGAACCAAACCTTTGTTCTTATACAATGTTAGGCTACATTTTATGTCTCATTCCTGGCAATCTCAGTTCTCCTGGTTTCCCATTTGGATACAGGTCTTGGTTAGTTTTCATTACCTTGTTAGCTGGCAGGAAAATATATGAAAGAGGAACAAAATACATTGCCTTACAGATTAGGACCCTTAAATTACAATAAGACTAAACATCAGAAGAACTTGGCTTAGAATCCAAAAGACATGGATTCAAGTTCTTTCATCTAATGCATATTAGCTATATAATTCTGGGCAAGTTATCTTAAGTATTGAGGGCCTTATGCAACTACTAAGACTATAAATTGCAGAAATATGATTCTGCCCTTATAGAGAGAGTTTTGCCAACAGGCATACATCTATACCAATGAAATCACATTATAGCATTAACTCCATAAGGAAATGTATAATAAATTTTAAAACATATTGGTTCCAAGTTTACTATGTATCAGAAAGTATGCTAAGCATTGAAAATAAAAAGAAAGTCCAAAATAGTACCCATCCTAATGAGGTAGTATTCTTTATGTTTTCCAGGTCTATAAGCTTATATTAAGCACTTAAGTTATAAACATTGGGAATTTTTAAGAAGGAAAAAAGAAAGAAAAAGGAAAAATTCCTGCTCACAAAGAGCTCATATTTCAAAGAGAGACAATATGCAACTGAATACATACAAGACATACCCAGGACTAATTGGAAATAATGGAAATAATCTCAGAGAGAAGGCAGTATAATTATCCATATACAAACATTTTAAACTTGTTTCCATATTAATCATCTTATTAAAAATATAGAACAAAAGGGGAAAACCTCGAGAAAGGAAAATAAAAGTGCACAACTATGTTTTGATTTGCATTCAGTTTCTATAGTTATTTCTCTGAATTTGAATGGCATTTTCTATCACAAGTCTATGGAAATTATCTTAGATAACTGTATTTCTTAGAAAAGCTAAATTTATCATAGTTGATTATCATACAATCTTATTGTTATTATGTACTATGTTTTCTTGATTTCATTCACTTAATTCAGCATCAGTTCATGTAATTCTTTCCAGGCTTTTCTAAAATCAAACTGCTCATCATTTCTTATAACACAACAGTATTTCATCACATTCACATACCACAATTTATTCAGCCATTTCCCAATAGATGGGCATCCATTCAATTTCCAATTCCTTGCCACTACAAAAAGAAGTATTACAAACATTTTTGAACATATGAGTTTTCCCCTTTTTTATGATCTCATTGGCATACAGACTGAGTAGTGACACTTGGATCAGAGTATGGTTTTATAGCCTTTGACCATAGTTCTATATTGGCTGGAGTGACTAGAACAATTCATAACAAGGAGATAGTATTCTGATACACACATAAGAATTTACTACAATGTAAAAAACTCTCCATGTTGAAATATTCCCATCAATGAAGAATCATGGTATCTGTTGTATATATAATATCTCAAATTGGAAAGAGTTATAAATCTATAAAGAATACTAATCTCAAAATCATGGATATGTCCTAGAAAATATTAGTTTGGTAAAGTGCCTAGTATTCCAACACAAGGTTATATTAATAGGTTTGTGGTTATTATAGAAACTATATTATCATCAAATCCTTGAATTTAATTTCCCAAGTTACCAATTACAAGATTTGCTTAAAACAATAGGTATTAGCTAAAGCTTCTACCTCTGTTAATTATCATTTGTTATTTTAGAGACTAGGGTAACAAGAAGTGTGTGTGTGTGTGTGTGTGTGTGTGTGTGTGTGTGTGTTTTACAGGATCTCCATGATTTAAACTAAATTTGCTATCCTTTTCTATCATTATCTATTTTGCCTCCTCCACGCAATACTTGAAAGTGTTATTTTTGATTCAAATGAAATATAAAAGATAAACTGCTGGGAAAAAAAAACAGACTCAATAAAATTGAATTTAAAAACTAGAGTCCTATAGATTCAAATCCTACTCAGTCACTTACTAGTTGCATAAGCAAATCCGCAAAACTCTAAACTTCATTTTTATGATTTGTAAAATATGAATGATGTCATGTCTAGTGTTAACTTTACAGAATTATTGTAAGGATAAGATTAAATTAGCATTTTTCAAACTTGAAGATGCTATGTAAATGTCAGCTTTATTTATAAATTCTGCCTATCTTGATGAAATAGCTATGCAAAAATGTTCCACCAACTAAACATTTTGACTGGAACAGATTTGAGAAGAATGATTAGTAAATACTCAGTGATATCCATAAGGATATAAATCATGTTCCAAACTGATTCCTCTCTGAAAAGAGTTATAGTTAATCTGCTCATTCTGTTGGGTATGAAATAAATATGCTCAGTGATTGTGGGCAGTGAATAATTTCCATGGCATTGAATAAATCTAATGGTGACTATGTGATCATCTTTCACCTAGAGAAATATAGAAATTCCTTGTCCCCTTTTCATGTTATTATTATTAGGTAGTTTATGTTTATGAAGTCATTTCTCAGTTCTGACAGATAACTGAAGTCAAACTTATGAATGAGCTATTAACCTATCAAATTCAACCAAACAAATTCAACTTAACTCAATAATTATTTCATACATATGTGTTATTGAGAATATATTGGACTAGGCACTGGGAGCTCTTGGCTTTAGGAGCTGTACAGGTTTTAAGCATATGGACTGGACACAGGATTTTAATGACATAGTGAACTCTTAGAGAAGGGCATTCCCTCTTTCACAGATGGTCAATTTTTTCCTATAACTAAAATTTTTGGAGTTTCCTAGAGCACTTAAAAATGACATGCCTCAGACAAATCAGGTCCTTTTGGTTCTGAAAATGGCTATTATATATATATATATATATATACACATATATATATATGTATATATATACACATA
>JAJPUD010021674.1:0-13684 GCA_023553655.1 Myrmecobius fasciatus | reverse complement strand
GAAGGAAGGAAGGAAGGAAGGAAGGAAGGAAGGAAGGAAGGAAGGAATACAAGGAAGGAAGGAAGGAAGGAAGGAAGGAAGGAAGGAAGGAAGGAAGGAAGGAAGGAAGGAAGGAAAGGAAAGAAGGGAAAGAAGAAAGGAGGGAGGGAAGGGAGGGAAGGGGGTGAGGAAAGGGAGGGAAGAGAGGGAAGGGAGGGAAGGGAGAAGAGAGGAAAGCAATGGAGGGAGTTACTTGCCTGGACCACATAGTTGGTAAGTATCTGGAGAAGAATTCAAAGTTAGATTTTCCTGATTCCAGGTTCAATCCTCTGAACACTATGCCATGCTATATCTCAAAATGAGGAATTAATATTATATGTTTCATGTAAAAACCTCCCCAGAAAGAAAGACAATTGTTCCTGAGAGGCAGAACTTGTAAATGGATTATAAAATCTTAAATTTAGAACTGGGAGAGATTTCAATTGAACCCTCTCATCTTCCAGATAAGGAAACTAAGATCCATGAAACTTAGATGATTTGTCTAGGATCACACAGCAATTAAGGATCCAAGGTTAGATGTACATCTAGTTCTTGACTTGGATTCCAGTGTCTCTTCAACTATATCCTACTTATTACAATCCTGCTCTAAAAGACTCTATTATAGGAAAACTGGTATACCAGCTGTTCCCTGACCACATGCCAAATGCACTCTATCCCCTATGCAAATGTTCAGGCCATTCTTTGTACCTAGAATGCATTCCATTGCCTCCTCCTTTCAAATCCTTACCTTCTTCCCAGACCCAGCATGGAAAGCAACTCTTCCATAAAGCCCTCACCCTCACCATTGACAGTGATCTCATCCTGCTCAAATACAATCAAGAGTGCTTTGTTTGCATTTCTGCTTTTCCATGATCACATTGAACACTGTGATAATATGATGTAAAGGAATGAGCATTGGTCTTGGAGGCAGAAGATTATCCCACCTACTACCAATGTGATAGAGGACAAGTCACTTTAACTGCTTTGTGCCTTGGTTTCCTTAACTGTAAAATGGGAACAATAATGCTTCTACTACCTACCTCATGGGATTGATGTAAGTGTGAACAATTATTATCATATATAGATTGTATATGCTTCATATTATCCCTTTTAGATTATAAATTCCTAAAGGGAAAGGAGTCTGTTTTTTTCTCTTTTTTGTTCTTTTTAAATGCTGAATTTTTTTATTAAAGCTTTTTTATTAACAAAACATATGCATGGGTAATTTTTCAACACTGACTCTTGCAAAACCTTCTGTTCCAAATTTTCTCCTCCTTCTCCCCACCCCCACCCTCAGATGGCAGGTAGTCCAATATATGTTAAATGTGTTAAAATACATGTTAAATCCAATATATGTGTATATGTTTATATAGTTATCTTGCTGCACAAAAAAAAATCAGATCAAGAAGGAAGAAAAAAAAAACCTGAGAAAGAAAACAAAATGCAAGCAAACAGCAACAGAAAGAGTGAAAATGCTATGTTATGGTCCACACTCAGATCCCATTGGCCTCTCCCTGGGTGTAGATGGCTTTCTTCATCACTGAACAATTGGAATTGGTTTGAGTCATATCTGTTGAAGAGAGCCATGTCCATCACAATTGATCATCATATAGTCTTCTTGTTACATGTATAATGATCCCTGGTTCTTCTCATTTCATTTAATATCAGTTTATGTAGGTCTCTCCAGGTCTCTCTGAAATCATCCTGCTGGTCATTTCTTACAGAACAATAATATTCCATAGCATTCATATACCATAATTTATTCATCCATTCTCCAATTGATGGGCATCCCTTCAGTTTCCAGTTTCTAGCCACTACAAAAAGGGCTGCCACAAACATTTTTCTACATGTGGGTCCCTTTCCCTCCTATAAGATCTCTTTGGGATATAAGACCAGTGATTCTGTTGTTTTTCATTTTTGTAACACCTAGCATAGTGCCTAGCACATAGTAAGTCTTCTGTTAATACATGTTGCAATGAATTAGGTCTAATTGAATGGGTTCAGGAGTCATTAAAAATTGATGGGTATTGACATCAGCTAGGACAGTGAGAAACAGCAAACCTGTGATGAGATCTCCCCAGTAGTAACTTCTTTCCCCTGAGAAAGCAAACCCAACTATCCCTTTTTCAATCACAGATTGGAAAAAAAATAGGGGCAGGGATTGGCATGTTGTGTCTAGTAGATATTAAATCTGGTAAGTCAAGTGCACTAAGCTTAGAAAGGGTTCTAATTAGCAAAGTCAAGAGAGAGACAAAGAGAAAAGTCCAAAGTCTCAGGTCAGATTTAAACACCAAACAAACAGGGGTAATAAGTTCCAAGTGAAGTGAATTCAGACATAATTGAACTTGACTCTTTTCCTTTTGATGATCTCCAGTGTCCCTAATGAAACTGCCTTCTCTGATCTTTAAAGGAACATTATCTGACTATTCTCTATTATCCTATCAAGTCCTGAGACTGAGTGCCATTGTAAGTTCAAGACACAATCTAGAAAATAACTCTCATCTAAATGAAAGCCAAAGGGAAATAGCCACAATGAAATAGAAAGGAGGGAGATCTTATTGGATAATATATTTCTTTTATCTTGTGCTGTTTATATCTTTATCAGGGACTTTGTGAGGCAGTGCAGAGTAGTGGATAGAACACTGGCCTTGGAGGCAGGAAGACCTGCCTCTGACATGTTTTACCTATGTAATCCTTGGCAAATTTCAAAATCTTCAGTGCTGTGCATCAAGCAATTCTATGAGCCTAAAATAGGCAGATCAATTGCTGATCTGTAACTGACAGAGGTTGTTTCTAAATGGGAGTTCCCTATAACTTCAAAATCACAAAAATAGTCTGAACAAATAAATGATTGAGATAAATGTAGGTGGCAATATGTGTATAGATAACCCAAAGAGAGAGGGATAACTAACACATTGATAATCTTATTCTAATAGAATCATAATCAAAATGATCCCATCATTGTCTAAAACACTGAGCTGAGTCTAATAATAGATATAAAATGTAAAATCTTACAACTAGGTCCAAAAAAAAAATCTACACAAATATGTGAATGGAGTAATGTGACTAATTCCTTTGATAAAGATGTCAGGGATTTAGTAATATTGCTCAACAATGTGATATGGCAGACAGAAAAGATAAAATGATTTGGAAGAGTAGTGCATTGAGAGAGGCATGGGTTACAGAATAAAGAGATAGTCCAGTTGTATTCTATCCTGGTCAGATCACATCTGGAGAATTGTGTTCCATTCTGGACACCACAATTTAGAAAAATAGTAGCAAAAGGGTGCATGTTCAATGAATGGCAGCATGCCATGGAGGTTGTCCTTGACATGAATGGTCATGATATGAAGATCAGTTGAAGGAGCTGATAATGTTTAGCCTAGAGAATGAAAAACTCAGAGGATACGTAATTTCTATTTTTCAATGTGTCAGTGTCTCTCAATGTGTGACTAGTGTTAGACTTGTATATCTTCACCAAAGCATAACTATGAGAAATGGAAGAGTTGCACTTTGTCAGGAAAAACTCCCTGCTTATGTAACCCTTAGAGTTGTCCAAAATGTTACAATTAGAGTTGTACAAAAAAGGGGAAATGTTTTACCTCACAGGAGGTCTTCAAATGCATGCTGGATAACCATATAGTTTGTAATCTATAATTTCTAAGGTCCCTTTCAGTCCTGAAATTCAATTATTGAATTTCATCTCAGCAATAAACCCAGGAGCCTCTTATACTCTGGTCTCTTTTTACAAAGTTCATGGACTATTGCTCTGCTTATCATCAGTCTCATAGTTACATCGAGGTTTGTTCTACTATTCCTCAATCAATGGAGACTTATTTCTAGTTCTTGGATTCTCATAAAGCAATGCTATGAATATCTTGGCATATAAGGGTAATTTATTTCTAAAATTGACTTCCTTGGTTGTACACCTAAATTTTATGTCAGTATCACTGAATATGAATATTTAGTCTCTTTTCATCTGGAAAGAAATAATGAAGACAGTAAGAATGAAGAGCCAAACACTACCACATTCCAAATTATAATAGAAAGCAGTAATCATCCAAATAACTTAATAGTAGTTAAAAATAAAGAGTCCAATTAGTAGAATGGATTAGATATATGATAAATACACCAAAAAAAACCCAGAAAACAGAAGAATCTAGTGTTTGATAAATGAAAAGACTCAAACTCCTGGGTTAAGAACCCACTGATGAAATCTCTTAAGAAAACTGAAAATCACCTTATCTGGCAATCTTCCATACCTGTAATGTTCTCCTTCATCGCTTCCATCTACTCATTTCTCTGGTTTCCTTTGAGTCCTGACTAAAATATTTTCTTCTATAGGAAGCCTTTTCAATCTCTCAATTCTAATACTTCCTTAATCATTTTCCATTTATCTTGTATGTAGCTTGATTGTGTATATTTGTTTTCAAAAGATAAGACCATCTTTTGCCTCTTTTTGCATCTCCATTTAACATGTTATTGTTGTTCAGTTGTTCAGCTGTATTCAATTTTTCATTACCTCTTTGAGTGTTTTCTTGGCAAAGATACTAGAGTAATCTGTCCTTTCCTTCTCCAATGGACTAAAACAATCAGGGATTAAATGACCTTCCCAGAGTCACATAGCTAGTAAGTTTCTAAGACCAGATTTCAAGTGAGGTTGTCCTGACTATAGGTCCAGCATTTTTCTGCTGAGCCATCTAGTTGCCTCCATTGTGCTTGGTACATAGTAGAGTTTTAATTAGTGTTTCTTGACTGATTATTACAGAGGTTTTATTTCTCTTTGTTTTTAATGAGGGAGATAGAATGGAAAGAAAATAAATTTTTGCTCATTGAAAAAATAAACTCAATTTTAAAAAAGAAAAGGAAATAGTTCAGTCAAGTACTAAGAGCAAGGGAAATCCATAGATCACACACATATTCTACTGATATTCTAAGCAAAGTGCAGACTAGATATGATAGACAAAGATTAATGACTCCACAAAGAGCTAAACAGAAAATCAACTCCATAACTAAAAAGACATTCAAAAGTATTCTCTTGAAGCAGAGAAGGAAGTCTTCTAGCAGTCATGAGCTGCTAACTATCCTTTTACCACATATGATCTCTAAGAGTGAATCCACTTTCTCCTGGACTCTGTATATATTGGTAGAAGAATATGTCACAGACTTCTAAGGAGAGGGTTCCTTTATACCAACTCTTCCTACAATGCCACATTAGTAAATGTAATTTGGTCATTTTCTAATTATAAATTGTTTTTAGGGCAGTTAAAGAATAATGCATTTCTTTGGCAATTTTACAAAATAGCTATGTGACACTGGACAAGTCACTTTAGGATGACTATGGGGTCTCGGTTTCCTCAATTGTAAAATGAAGTGGTTGAACCCAATGAATTCTAAGTATTTTCCATGATTCTGGTCTTCACTACAATATTGGAAGGACAACAAGACTTCCCTAATTGTTGGGGGAGGCAGAGGAGCAGAATGAAAACTTGTCTTGATAGAATCAGAAACAGAATCAGAACTCTTCTAATAATGACTCATATATTTTTGAATCGGTGAAGCAGATATTGTTTTATTTGAGTATGCATACTTATTATGAGGATTTTATCTTCCTTTTTTCCCAAAGGAATGAGGGGTGGAAGAGAGAGAAAAAAAAGAACTTTATTCACTAAAAACAAAACAGAATCTAAAAATTCTCTTCCTAATTTGCTAAATGACCTTGAGCAAATTTCTTTATCTGTCTACACCTTGTTTTCCCCATCTCCAAAATGAGGCAGTTGGGCTAGATGATGGTGATAATAATTCACATTTACATAGCCTTTTAGGGTTTACAGAGCACTTTTCTCACAATGGCCCAGTTAGATAAATAGTGCAAGAATTATTACTCCATTTCAGAGATGAGGTAAATGAAATTTAGTGGAGTTATATGACTTGTCTGTGTTCAGGCAACAGATTGGCAATGGGAACCAGGGTCTAAACCCAGGTGTTTTCCTTTCTCCAGGCTCAGTACTTCACCCATTATACACTACTGCTGGTCTCTAAGTGCATGGCCAACTCTATGACTTGATTCCCAACTTGGGGTAAGGAAAATAATTTTCTGCAAGTCCTAGTTGAAAAAAAAGAAATTAATTTGGAGAGGAGAGGTCTGGAAACTAACTCTAACTCTTCCAGTGAATAACTGCAAGTCTTTGGGCAAAAAGTCTTGTCTCTCTGTGTATCAGTTTCCTTATCTGGAAAATGGGGAGTTAAGACGATGATCTCTAAGTTCTCTTCCATCCAAAAATACCATTGATTTTACATATCTTATTTAATCATGATTCTTTGGCATCCAATGGGAAAACCTTTAAGTGAAGCTAGTGATCAGCTCATGTCATGAAAGAGAGAATAAATTACCTGGGGAAATGCAATCCTAAGGAGAGGGAGCATAGAAACCATTGTTATTCTTGTTATAGTCTTGGAGCCTGGCTAAACTATGGGCTTCAGTAATAGCTTGTGGGTTAGGTTGCTTCATAGGTTAATTATACATGGTGTAGAAAGTATTTCCTTTCATCTGTTCTAAATTTGTTCTCTTTTAATTTTGTCAAGTGGTGCCTTGTTCTCCGATTAGGGGAAAGGGTAACTGAAAGTCTGCAATTGTCTTTCTCTGTGTCATCCATTATATTCCCCACCTCTGTGATAGCTTGCTTCTTTTCTCCACTCCTTTCAAAATGAGATATTTAATCTTTCCCTGTATAGAAGCCACCCCTTCCCCCATATCCATCTGGTGTGCCCTTCTGGAGACCTTTTCTATTTCTGCTCTGTCCTTTTTGAGATGAGGTGAGAAGTAAAAGGGAATGAGGTATTCAAGGTGAGGAGAGAGCATTGATTTACTGGATAGAATTATAATACTCTTTCAATTGTTCTCTAGTTCTTTCTTGAAGCCGACTAATGTCTCTGCTCATATTTTCCACCATCACTCTCCACTCTGAACAACTGGGTCCAATATGTTGTCCAGGATAATGCCCAGCTCTTTTTAACTCAAGAAGTTATAACTCATTGTGATCCCACAGGTGTGAATCAGCAGTTTAAATTCTTCTCACTAGTGATGATACCCAGTGACACAGATCTCTCTTCCTTTTGAGTGGATGTCCTGATCTTTCCAGGAAGGAAAAATACTCATTTTTGGGAGGGAGGTTACATTTTAACTCTTTCTGAACTTTGAAGTACCTGGTCGGAAAAAATAACATTGGTTATTCTATCGTATATCATATGATATCATATCATATCATAATGGTCATCTGGTCAATTTTCCATCCCCATAGGAAGAAAATCACCCCATAGAAAGGATCTCCAAGTTGGATCTCACAAGTTGGATCAACCAGAAAAGGGATAAAAATACTGTCCTCTTAGAGGTTGATAATGACCTTTTGCTTACAGCTCACAAAACACTTTGTTTTATAACTCTCTCGTACACTAATTATATATTGGAGATATCTGGATTGATGTCAATCTTCTTCTAGACTATAATCTCCTGGAAGGCAGACATTTAAACATTTTTATGTCCCATAAAAAGGTGATGATGTAACATTGAAGTTTAAAAAAGAAAGCAGGACTGGAGTTATAGAAAAAAGGAAGGTTGAGGCATTAATCATTCTCTCAGAGTTCAATTTGATAAGCTTATGATTCAGTAAACATTTAGTTGGAATATTCAAAAATATCTATCCCTATATATGCATGGACATGCATACTGGGAACTTTTGAGTTTACAAAGACAACTCTTGATTGATTTTCTGCTGGAATTCTTAGGAGGATATACTTTTGCCAGAAGCCTCTTAGAGATGTATTGACCTAAAATGGTGAGAACCAATAGATCTTTCAGCCCTTTTTCCTTTTTCACTCCTTCCCTTGCAAGTTTTATCTGAAATATAGCAGGGGGTGAGGGGATTTCTCATTCCCAATCCTTACTCTAGTTCTTTGAGAAACACCAGTTGCTTTTCAGCAGGAACATCTGAGTAATTCCTTTTGCACAGGCAGGCAGCCTGAGAGAACAATATCTCGTTTCTTTTACTTTTTTTCATTTCCTTTTTTTTAATTTATTGTAGTAAGTTTATTTTTAATACACATTGCTTGGGAGTTGGGAGAGAAAAATCATGGAAGAGAGGAAAAAAACAGAAAAAAAAAGAAATGACATAGCATGTGTTGATTTACATTCAGTCTCCTTAGATCTTTTTCTGGATGCAAATAGCATTTTCTGTCCAAAGTCTATTGGGACTGCTTCAGATCACTGAGCCACTGAGAAGAACCAAACCTTTCATAGTTAATTATTGCACATTCTTGCTGTCATTGTGTACAATATATTCCTAGTTCTGCTTGTTTTACTCAGTATCAGTTCATGTAAATCTTGCAGACCTTTCTATAATCAACTTGCTCATAATTTTTTTATAGAATGATAATATTCCATTACCTTTATGTACCACAGCTCATTCAGCTATTGATAGCCATCCACTTTTTTCCAATTCTTTGCTACCACAAAAAAATGCTATAAACATTTTTGCACATGGGAGTCCTTTTCCCTCCTTTATGATTTCCCAGTAATGGCACTGCTGAGAAATAAAACATTTAGGGAAGTGGTGACAAAGAGTAGATATTTTTGTTTGGAACATTATAAGTATGGTGAATAGAGCCAAAGAGGAGTCAAATCAACAGGTCCAAAAGGCTTTAAACATGTACAATGTGTCAGATTCTATACCAAGGAATAGATGGATATACATTTTCCAGGAACAACTGCACAGTTGATAGGAAACTGGTTCAAGAACCAAAAAATGGGCATGGGGGATAAGATGAATATATATGGTCTGGGCAGCAAAGCAAAATGATAGCTTATGAGAAGATGATCAAGGAGTAAAGCAAATAATGACTCGACTAGGCCTAGATGTAGTTGACAACTTAGATCTAGAGGTCAAGACTGGTTAAGGAGGCACAGGCCTGATTACATCCCACCCCAGATCAATAATATTCAATGTTTCTCTGTTAAATCAAAGATAAGACATCAGCTCCTTGATTTGGCATTAAAGAGGCCCCATAAACTTTCTACCACCTGCCTTTCCATTCTTTTTTTTTCCACTTCCTTTCATGCTATCTGTTCCATTCAAGTAGGACTGTTCTCAAACTCAATATGGCATCTCCTTTTTCCATGCATTTATATAGGTCAGAGAGTGCCTGGAAGACAATCCCTCCTTAGCAACTCTCTCAGTGCTGTGCACAAAGTAAATGCAATTACTAAGTAAAGATGTGTTGAATTTTTTAAGTTGAATTGAATTACTTGAAAGAAGGAATGATTTGAGAATGTGTCAATAAGGCTTAGTGTGAGTAAGAGAATAGGAGAGATAGAAGAATCAGAAGTTGTCATTGAAGAATGTAATTATGAGATACCAGATCTTTGAGATGGTGCAAAAGGTAGAACCTAAAAGTTGCTCATGGCAACATGTGACTAAAGAGGAGTAGAAGAGGAAGACTGTGTATAGAGAAGGAATTATGTGGTAAGGTTGTCAGAGGGATTGAAACAACAGCTGAGATGGAAAAGACAACCACAATCCAGATACTAATGTCATTGGAAAATATCAGAGAGAATGACCTAGAATCCAGCAGATGATGGCAGTGAGGATGGGGAGCAAGTTGAATAGATTGCATTTGTCTCAGAAACAGAAAGGTCACTGAGGGATGATGGTAGAAGAATACGCTGCAGTCAAACAATCGATAAGCATTTTATTAAATGTGAGCATATGATGGGCACTGTGCTGGGAGCAAGGGATACAAAAACAAAAGCAAAAATAGTTCCTACCCTTATGAACATACAGAAGATCTGGAGCTCTAGACCCTAACAGGTGTAGCTGTTAGAAATAGCATGTCTACATAAATATGTATGCAATGTAGTAACAATATTAAAATAATAAGCATATTTATAATGATTTAAGGTGTGCCAAGGGTTTCATAGTACAGACTATACCAAAAGTCCTAGGTGCATTTTTAAAGTTTTCAATAGTTCAGAATTCACTAACACATCTGGAATACTGAGTTTTCTCATTTTATTCTCACAAGAACCCTGGAAGGATAGGTACTATTATGATCTCCATTTTACAGATGGGGAAACTACATCAGACAGTGGTTAAATGACTTGCCCGACATCATACAGATAGTGTTTGATATAAGATTTGAACTCAGTTATTTCTGGCTCCAGGTCTAGTGCTCTAGTTATCACTTATTTGACAAATACATGCAAGGTAATAGAAGGGGGATAGATATTAGTAACTGGGAGGGAGACCCCATGCAGAAGGGGCTCTCATGCTATGAACTTTGAAAGAAGGTAGAGATTCTGAAAGACAGAAGTGAAAAGAAGAATCAAGCATCATACCACTCCATATATGTGTGTGAATGCATATGTAAATAAATACATATGTGTGATTTCCATATTGCATGTTCAGTTACATGTTACAATAATTTTAACATTTTTAAAGTATATTATGAATCTGGGTGCTAGATGGGAGTGATAAAAGCAACCTTCCAATAGAAGAAGATTTTTGTTTGTACATCTTATATATTGCATTATACCAGTATGTGTTATTTTCTCTGATAGAATATAAATTCCTTGAAGGCAGGGATTTTGTTTTGTCTTTGCCTCTCAAAGCCTATCATAGTGTCTATCACACAGTAGATAGTTAATAAATGCTAATGCATTGTTAGGAATATTACATTTTCACCAAGGAGTAAAGTTTTAATTAAATTGTAGAAGTGAAAGAAAGAGTGGATCAAATATGTAAGGATGTAGGAGAGCTTGTTCCCATAGATGAGTTATAAATGACATAGTGGAACTGATTAGAAATGGGTGAGTTGGTTTAGATTGGGTCTAGAAATGGATAGGTGTAATTAAGATTGAGGGTTCAGAGGAAAGTTGAATGGGCCAAGATACTTACACCTTAAGCTATGAGACTATATGACTAATCTTGGAGAGCCAATACCACACAAGGAACAATCCATACAGACAGACATGCTTCTTCAGCAGAGGATTTACAGAATTAGCATACCTGCTATTTTTGTTTGCCTTTCTTAGGTTTATTCCCCAGGTAACCCATTATTCCTTGACTCAAAAAGAGTTTGGGGGCTGAGAAGAGTCAAGTCCATGGAGACATTCCCATAATAGAGAAAGTCTTGAGAGACATTGAAGAAATGAATGCTTTGGGTGGCAGGAACCCCAAAGAAAATACCCCAGTTAGCATATCACTCTTCTGCACCTGGCTCAGATCCTAGGTTTGCTGTTCACTTGAGCAGTCCATGTGAATGACAAAGAAGGGAGAGGAGCTTCCTTCCTTCCATAGAAGCCCTGCCTGCCTAATGCGCTGACTGTTTATTATAGATTCCTCCTGATCTAATGGGAGTTGAAATTTCCATTAATTAAGAATATAAATAAATAAATGGGTAGGAAGGAAAGCAAGCTGGTGGCTTGTTGCCCAGAAGGCTCTGCTGAAAGCAGCCAGTTCACGCTTCATTAGCATCTTCTCTGCCTCTGCAAAGCTGCTAGCACAGCCTTTCAGCTTTGATACATATAGAGGGAACTATAGTTTGGAGAAGATGCTTTTATTTTTTCCCTCCAGGGCTTCTCAGCATTTCAGAATGAACTTTCCTGGTCTTAAAGGGCCAATTTCACCTACCCTGAAGCACTTCTTCCCAGCCATCTGAAAAGAATCACTAGGTGGACTCCATCTTGCTGCCATGGTGAGCTACATGTGAACAACAAAGCACTAGAACAAAGTTCTAAGTTTTCTTAGTCATCCTTTAGTCAATCTTTCATTTGAACCTTTGGAACGCTCAGATCAAATATTACTTTTTCGTTTTATTTGAATATAGAGCTGTTACAAAGGTGAGCTATCTTTTAGAACTAGCTTCCTATTAAGTATAGCTGAGGCTTTTCTGGGATCAAAAAGAATAGCAATGTGATTAGTCCAATAACATATATTTTATTCAGCAAGCAACCACTCAGAACTCAGCACTATGCGAAAACTTTGGAAAACACCAAGAAGGATGTCACATTCCATGCCCTCAGAGAGCTTATACTCTAATGAGACAGGCAAGAGGAACAATATAAGCTAAATCCCAACAATATGATTATATAATTGTTTTAAATTATAAGACTACAATTTGGAGCTATGCTCAAAAAGTTATCAAACTGTGCATACCCTTTGACCCAGCAGTGTTTCTATTGGGCCTATATCCCAAAGAGATCTTAAAGGAAGGAAAGGGACCCACATGTGCAAAAATGTTTGTGGCAGCCCTTTTTGTAGTGGCTAGAAACTGGAAACTGAATGGATGCCCATCAATTGGAGAGTGGCTGAATAAATTATGGTATATGAATGTTATGGAATATTATTGCTCTGTAAGAAACGACCAGCAGGACAATTTCAGAGAGGCCTGGAGAGACTTGCATGAACTGATGCTGATCAAAATAAGCAGAACCAAGAGATCATTATACACAGCAACAACAATATTACATGTTGATCAATTCTGATGGGCATGGCTCTCTGCAACAAAGAATTGTGTCAAACCAGTTTCAATTGTTCACTGAAGAAAACCATATACACCCAGAGAGAGGGATATGAAATATGGACCACAACATAACATTTTCATGCTCTCTATTGAGGTTTGCTTGAATTATGTTTCCTTTCTCTGATTTTCTTTTTTTTCTTGTAGATAGGATTTTTCTCGCACAACTTGTCAAGTGTTTCAACATTATTAACATGTAGTGGACTTCCTGCCATCTAGGGGAGGGGAAGGGACTGGGGGTAAAATTTGTAATGGAAAGCTTTGTAAAGATCAATGCTGGGGAACTACCCATACATATGTTATACAAATAAAAAGCTTTAATAAAAAACTTATAAGACTACACATTCAATTTTAATACTTAATAAATGCTTATATTTGCAGGGAACTGTGCTTGGTGAAAGGAAATACAAAAAAATCAGATATAATAGTCTCTGCTCTCAGAGAATGTACCATGGAGAAAAAGTAAATGGTACAGACACAAATAACTACAGTGCAATAGAAGAGGGAAACAGTGTGATTCAGTGGGAAGAAAGTTGGACTTGAGTTCAAATCCCAGCTGTGCCCACTTATAACTTGTAGGATTGGCATATCATGCTATGGGTCTTGGCTTCTATTTTCTCATATAGAAAATGTTAAAATGACAAGAAGTGATCTCTTCCAATTCTTTCTAGCATCCTATGGCATATGATAACTACATGAGATGGGCTAATTGTATGATCTATAAGGTCTTAAGAGGGAAAATTTATTACCCAATGGAGGAACCAGAGAAGACTTTTCATAGACTGCAGTAAAGAGTTGGGTTATAAAGGATATAGAGAAATTAAACAGGTGCAAGTGGGGATGGTATTCCAGATATAGGGAATGACATCAACATCATCACATCATCATCATTATCATAATAATAACTAGAATTTATTTATTTCACTTCAAGTTTACAAATATTATCTAATTGAAATGAGATATAAGAAAATCTTCATAGAAACCTTGGGAGGAAAGTGTTATTATTATCCTCATTTCACAGATATTGAAACTGAATCAAGAGTTAAATTCTTTTGCCCAAGATCACATAGCCAGTAATTTTGATTGTCAGATT
>JAJPUD010021673.1:0-22701 GCA_023553655.1 Myrmecobius fasciatus | reverse complement strand
AGAGAGAGAGAGAGAGAGAGAGAGAGAGAGAGAGAGAGAGAGAGAGAATAGAAGGGAACATAGCATATGTTGATTTACATTCGGTCTCCTTAGTTCTCTTTCTGGATGCAGATGGCATTTTCTACCCAAAGTGCATTGGGATTGCCTTGGCTCACTGAACCACTGACAAGAACCAATTCTTTTAGAGATGATCGTCTCACATTCTTGCTGTTTTTGTGTACAATATATTCCCGGTTCTGCTTGTCTGGCTCAGCATCAGTTCATGTAAATCTTTCCAAGACTCTCTAAAATCAGCTTGTTCATCATTTTTTATAGAACAATATTATTCCATTACCTTCATACACCACAAGTTCTTCAGCTGTTCCCCAAGTGATGGATATTTACACATTTTCCAATTCTTTCTACCACAAAAAATTGCTAAAAACCATTTTTGCACATGTGGGTCTTTTTTCCTCCTCTATGATTTCCTTGGGATACAGACCCAGTAATGGGACTGCTGGGTCAAAGGGTGTGCACAGTTTTATAACCCTTTGGGCATAGTTCTCAATTGCTCTCAAGAATGGTTGGATCTCTTCACAACTCCATCTACAATGCAGTAGTGTCCCATTTTTCCCACATTCCCTCCAACATTTATCATCTTTTCCTGTCATCTTAGCCAATCTGAGAGGTGAGATGGTACCTCAGAGTGGTTTTAATTTGCATTTCTCTAATCAAGAGTGATTTTCTTATAACTATAGGTGGCCTTAATTTCATCATCTGAAAATTGCCTATTCATATCCTTTGACCATTTAGCAATTGGGGAATGATGTATATTCTCATAAGTTTGATACTGTTCTACATATATTTTAGAAATGGGACTTTTATCAGAAGCGCTGGCTATAAAGATTTTTCCCAGCTTTGTACTTCTCTATTAATCTTTTTTTCTGTTGGTTTTATTTATGCAGAACATTTGTAATTTAATGTAATCAAAGTTGTCCATTTTGCCTTTCATACTGTTTTCTAGTTCTACTTTGGTCATAAATTTCTCCCTTCTCCAGATGTCTGGTAGGTAAATTATCCCTTGCTCTCCTCATTTGTTTATGGTACCATCCTTTATGCCAAAATCATGTACTCATTTTGACGTTATTTTGGTAGGGGCTGTGAGCTATAGGTTGATACCTAGTTTGACATATAACTTTTGAGTTTTCCAAAGAATTTTTGCTAACTAGTGAGTTCTGATTCCAGAAGCTGGAGTTTGGGGGTTTGTGAAATACTAGAGTACTATAGCCTTGATTATTATGCCTTGTGAATCCAATCTGTTCTACTGATCTGCCACTCTGTTTTTTACCCAGCACCAAATGGTTTTGATAACTGCTGCTTTATAATATAATTTTAGGTTTGGTATTGCTAAGCCACTAGTCTTTGTATTTTTTTCATTTATTGCCTTGATATCCTTGACCTTTTGTTCTTCCAGACAAATTTTGTCATTATTGTTTCTAGTTCTAGAAAATAATTTTTTGGCAGTTGGATTGGTATGACACTGAACAAGTAGAGCAATTTAGGCAGAATTGTCATTTTTCTTATGTTAGCTCGGCCTACTGGTGAGTAATTGATATATTTCCAAAGATCTGATTTTATTTGTGTGAAGAGTGTTTTGTACTGGTGTTCATATAGTTCTTGGTTTTGTCTTGGCAGGTAGACCCCCAAATATTTCATTTTGTTTTTTTTAACACACATTGCTTTATGAATCATGTTGAGAGAGAAAAATCAGAGTAAAAAGAAAAAAAAAACATGGAAGAGATAAAAAAGAGAAAATAGAGGTAAACATAAAATATATTGATTTCCATTCAGTCTCCTTGGTTCTTTTTCTGATTGTAGGTGGCATTTTCTGTCCAAAGGGTATTGGGATTGCCATCTATCACTGAACCACTGAGAAGGACCAAGCCTTTCATAGTTGATCATCACACATTATTACCATTATTGTGTACAATGCATTCCTGGTTCTGCTTGTTTTCCTTAGTATCATTTTGTGTAAATCTTTCCAGGACTTTCTAAAAATCAAGCTTGTTCCTCATTTTGTATAGAACAATAATATTCCATACCATTCATATACCATAATTTATTCAGCCACTCTCCAATTGATGGGTATCCATTCAGTTTCCAGTTTCTAGCCACTACAAAAAGGGCTGCCACAAACATTTTTGCACTTTCCCTCCTCTAAGATCTCTTTGGGACATAGGCCCAATAGAAACGCTGCTGGGTCAAAGGGTATGCACAGTTTGATAGCCTTTTGGGCATAGCTCCAAATTGCTCTCAGAATGGTTCGATCTCTTCACAGCTCCAACTACAATGCAGTAGTGTCCCAGTTTTCCCACATCCCCTCCAACATTTATCCTTACCTGTTCCTGTCATCTTAGCCAATCTGAGAAATGTGAGGTGGTCCCTCAGAGTTGTCTTAATTTGCATTTCCCTCGTCAGTGGTGATTTAGAGCATTTTTTCATCTGTCTATAGATAGCTTTAATTTCGTCATCTGTAAATTGCCTGTTCATATCCTTTGACCAGTTAGCAATTGGAGAATGACGTGTATTCTTACAGATTTGACACAGTTCTATATCTATTTTAGAAATGGGACCTTTGTCAGAAACGCTGGCTATCAAGATTTTTCCCCAGCTTCGTACTTCCCTTTTAATCTTTTTTTCCTTTGACTTTGTTTGTGCAAAACCCTTATAATTTAATGTAATCAAAGTTGTCCATTTTGCCTTTCATACTGTTTTCTATTTCTACTTTGGTCATAAATTCCTCCCTTCTCCAGATGTCTATTAAGTAAATTATCCCTTGCTCTCCTCATTTGTTTATGGTACCATCTTTTATGTCAAAATCATGTACCTATTTTGACTTTATTTTGGTAGGGACTGTGAGTTGTAAATCTATGCTGAGTTTTTGAAATATTATTTTCCAGTTTTTCCAGCAATTTTTTTCAAATAGTGAGTTCTGATTTCAGAAGCTGCAGTTTGAGGGTTTGTCAAATACTAGATTACTATAGGCCTTGATTATTGTTTTGTGTGAATCTAAGCTATTCCACTGATCTACCACTCTGTTTCTTAGCCAGTATCAAATGTTTTTGATGACTGCTGCCTTATGATACAATTTTAGTTTTGGTGTTGCTAAGCCACCATCCTTTGTATTTTTTTCCCATTAATTCCCTTGATTTCTTGACTTTTTGCTTTTCTAGATACATTTTGTCATTATTTTTTCTAGTTTTATGAAATAATTATTTGGCAGTTTGATTGGTAGGGCACTGAATAAGTCGACTAATTTAGGCAGAATTGTCATTTTATTTTATTAGCTTGGTCTACCCATGAATAACTGATATATTTCCCATTCTTTAGATCTGACTTTATTTGTGTGAGATATATCTTGTAATTTTGATCATATCGTTTGGGGGTTTGTCTTGGCAGGTAGACACCCAAATTTTTTTTGTCTTTTTAAATTTTTTTTTCATTTATTATATACATTGCCTATGAATCATGTTGGGAGAAAGAAATCAGAGCAAAAGGGGAAAAAAACATAGGAGAGATTTTAAACAAACATTAAAAAGAAGTGCATATATGGCCTGTTTTGGTTTACATTGAGTCTTCTTGATTCTTTTTCTGGTTGGCATTTTCTGTCCAAGGTCTATTGGGATTGCCTTGGATCACTGATCCATTGAGAAGAACCAAGTCTTTCCTAGTTGATCATCGCATATTCTTGCTGTTATTGTGTACAATGTATTCCTGATTCTGTTTGTTTCATGCAGCATTAGTGCATGTAAACCTTTCCAGGACTTTCTAAAATCAGTTTGTTCAACATTTTTATAAAATGATAATATTCCATTGCCTTCATATACCACAAGTTGTTCAGCCATTCCCCAACTGATGGGCAGCTATTCATTTTCCAGTTCTTTGCTACCCCAAAAAAGAGCTGTTACAAAACATTTTTGCACATGTGGATCTTTTTCCTTCTTTTATGATTTCTTGGAATACAGACCCAGTAATGGCACTTCTGGGTCAAAGGGTATGCACAGTTTGATAGCCATTTGGCCATAGTTCCAAACTGCTCTCCAGAATGGTTGGATTGCTTCACTCCACCTACAACACAGTAGTATCCAGTTTGCCCACATCCCTTCCAACATTTATCTTTACCTGTTCCTGTCAGCTTAGCCAATCTAAGAGATGTGAGGTGGTCCCTCAGAGTTGTCTTAACTTGCATTTTCCTAGTCAATGGTGATTTAGGGAATTTTTTCATCTATCTATAGATAGCTTTAATTTCATCATCTGTAAATTGCCTGTTCATATCCTTTGACCAGTTAGCAATTGGAGAATGATGTGTATTCTTACAGATTTGACAGTTCTATATCTATTTTAAAAATGGGACCTTTATCAGAAATACTGGCTGTAAAGATTTTTCCCAGCTTTGTACTTCCCTTCTAATTTTTTTTCTGTTCGTTTTGTTTGTGCAAAACCTTTTTTTAATGTAATGCAATCAAAGTTGTCTATTGTGCTTTTCATACTATTCTCTAGTTCTACTTTGGTCATAAATTCCTCCCTTTTCCAGATATCTGGAGATTATCCCTTGCTCTCCTCATTTGTTTATTGCATTATCCTTTATGCCAAAATCATGTACCCAATTTGTTCTTATTTTGATATGGGGTGTGAAATGTAGGTCCATGCTGAGTTTCTGATATTATTTTCCAGTTTTTCCAGCAATTTTCTTTTTCAAATAGTGAGTTCTTATTCCAGAAGCTGGAGTTTTGTTGATTACTATAGGCCTTGATTATTGTGTTGTGTGAATCTAATCTATTCTACTGGTTCACCACTCTATTTCTTACTCAGTACCAAATGGTTTTGATAACTGCTGCTTTATAATACAGTTTTTGGTTTGGTATTGCTAAGCTACCTTTCTTTGTATTTATTTTCCATTTACTCTCTTGATATTCTTGACCTTTTGTTCTTCCGGATGAATTTTGTCACCATTTTTTCTAGTTCTACAAAATAATTTTTTGGCAGTTGTATTGGTATGATACTGAACAAGTAGAGCAATTTAGGCAGAATTGTCATTTTATTATATTAGCTCAGCCTACTGGTGAGGAATTGACACATTTCCAGTTGTTCAGATCTGACTATTTCTGTGAGAAGTTTTTTTTTGGTAACTGTGTCCATATGGTTCTTGGGTTTCTCTTGGCAGGTAGACCCCCAATCATTTATTTTGTCTTTTAATTTTTTTGTGTGTTTTTAATACACATTGCTTTATGAATCATGCTGGGAGAGAAAAATCAGAGAAAAGGGGGAAAAATCATGGGAAAGAGAAAAAAGAAGTGAAGGTAGTATGTGTTGATTTACATTCAATCTCCTTTCTTCTTTTTCTGGATGCAGAGGGCATTTTCTGTCCAAAAGCTGTTAGGATTACTTTGCATCACTGAACCACTGAGAAGAACAGTTTATCATGAAACATTCTTGCTGTTACTGTGTACAATGTATTCCTGGTTCTGCTTGTTTCCCTCAGCATCAGGGCATGTAAATCTTTCCAGGACTTTTCTAAAATCAGCTTGTTCATTATTTAGTATAAAGCAATAATATTCCGTTCCATTCTTGTACCTCAACTTGTTCAGCCATTCCCCAATTGATGGGCATCTACTCACGTTCCAATTTTTTGCTACCATAAAAAGAGCCACTACAAACATTTTTGCACATGTAGATCCTTTTCCCTTCTTTGTGAGTTCCTTGGGATACAGACCCAGTAATGGCACTTTGGGGTCAAAGGGTATACACAATTTGATAGCTCTTTGGGCATAGTTCCAAATTGCTCTTCAGAATGGTTTGATCTCTTCACAATTCCAGCAACAAATGCAGAAGTGTCCCAGTTTTCCCACATTTCCTCCAACATTTGTCGTTATCTTTTCCTGTCATCTTAACCAGTCTGAGAGGTGTGGGGTGGTACCTCAGACTTGTTTTAATTTGCATTTTTCTAATCAATAGTGATTTAGAGCATGTTTCATACAACTATAGGTAGCTTTAACTTGCCATCTGAAAATGACCCATTCATATCCTTTGACTATTTCTCAAATGGGCAATGATGTGCATTCTTATAAATTTGACACATTTCTTTATATATTCTAGAAATGAGACCTTTATCAGAGACATTGGCTGTAAAGATTTGTTTTTTTTTTCATTTTTGTACTTCCTTTTTAATCTCGTTTCTCTTCATTTTGTTTGTGTAAAACTTTTTAATTTAATTTAATCTCTGATAGGTAAATTATCCTTTGCTGTCCTAATTTGTTTATGGTACCATCCTTTATGCCAAAATCATGTACTCATTTGGATCTTATTTTGGTATGGGGTGAGAGATGTAGGTTTATGTTGAGTTTCTGACATTATTTTCCAGTTTTCCCAGCACTATTTTTGTCAAATAGTGAGTTCTTATTCCAGAAGCTGGAGTTTGGGGGTTTGTCAAATACCCGATTACTATAGGTCTTGATTATTGTGTCATGTGTATTTAACCCATTCCAATGATCCACCAGTCTATTGCTTACCCAGTGCCAAAAGTTTGTGATGACTGCTGCTTTATAATATAGTTTTGAATTTGGTATTGCTAAGCCACCATTTCCATTTATTCCCTTGATTTTCTTCATCTTTTGTTCTTCCAGATGAATTTTGTCATTATTTTTTCTAGTTCTATAAATTGATTTTTTGGCAGTTGGATTGGTATGACACTGAACCAATTTAGACAGAATTGTCATTTTTATTTTATTAACTTAGCATCCCTGTGAGGAATTGATATATTTCCAATTGTTTAGATCTGTCTTTATTTGTGTGAGAAGTGTTGTGTGACAGTGTTCATAAAGTTCTTGGGTTTGTCTTGGCAGGTAGACATTCAAATATTTTATTTTCTCTTATTTTTTTTTAATTTTTAGTCATGTTGGGAGAGAAAAATCAGAGGAAAAATCATGGGACAGATAAAAAAGACAAAAAAGAAGTGAACCTAGCATGTGTTGATTTACATTCAGTTTCCTTTCTTCTTTTTCTGGTTGTGGATGCCATTTTTTGTCCAAAGGCTATTGGGATTGCTTTGGATCACTGAACCACTGAGAAGAACCAAGTCTTTCATAGGTGATCATCATACATTCTTGCTGTTATTGCATACAGTGTTTTCCTGGTTCTGCTTGCTTCGCTCAGCATCAGTTCACATAACTAACTCTTTCCAGGTCTTTCTAAAATCAGCTTGTTCATCATTTTTATAGAACAATAATATTCCATTATTTTCTTAAAACACAGCCCAGCCATTCCCAAACTGATTGACATCTACACATTACAATTCTTTGCTACCACAAAAAGAGTGCTACAAACATTTTTGCACGTGTGTTCTTTTTTCTCCTTTATGATTCCTTTGGAATACAGACCCAGTAATGTCACCGCTGGATCAAAGGGTACACACAGATTTATAGCCATTTGAGCAGAGTTCCAAATTGCTCTCCAAAATCATTGGATCACCTCACAGCTCCACCAACAATGCAGAAGTGTCCCAGTTTTGCCACATCCCTTCCAACATTTATCATTATCTTTTCCTGGCATCTTAGGCAATCGGAGAGGTGTAAAGTGGTACCTCAGAGTTGTTTTAATTTCCAGTTCTCTAATCAATAGTGATTTAGAGCATTTTTCCCACAAAACTATAGATAGCTTTAACTTGTCATCTGAAAATTGCCCGTTCATATTCTCTGACCATTCATCAAATGGTTAATGCCATTCATATATTCTTACAAATTTGACATTCTAGAAATCTAGAAAAATTTTTAGAAATGAGAGACCTTCATCAGAAACACTGGCTGTAAATATTTTTTCCCAGCTTTGTACTTCCCTTTTAATCTTTTTTCTGTTGGTTTTGTTCATGCATTTTTTTTTAATTGAATGTAATCAAAGGTGTCCATTTTGCCTTTTATAATGTTCTCTTGTACCTCGTGGTACATAAATTCCTCTTTTCCCCAGAGATCTGATAGGTAAATTATCCTTTACTATTCTAATTTATTTATGGTATCATCCTTTATGCCAAAATCATGTAGCCATTTAGACATTATTTTGCTATGGGGTGAGAGATGTAGGTCTATGTTGAGTTTCTGACATATTATTTTCCAGTTTTCCCAGCAATTTTTTTTTCAAATAGTGAATTCTTCTTCCAGAAGCTGTAATTTGCGGCTTTGTCAAATACTAGATTTCTATAGGCCTTGATTATTGTGTCATGTGTATTTAATCTATTCCACTCATCCACCAGCCTATTGCTTACCCTGTACCAAATGGTTTAGATGACTTCTGCTTTATAATATAGTTTTAGATTTGGTACTGTCCAGCCATCATTCTTGGTATTTTTTCATTAATTCTCTTGTTATTCTTGACCTTTTGTTCTTCCAGATGAATTTTGTCATTATTTTTTCTATTTCTATAAATTAATTTTTTGGCAGTTTGATTGGTATCATGCTGCACAATTAGACCAATTTAAGCAGAATTGTCATTTTCATTATATTAGCTCAGTCTATTCATGAGCAATTGACATTTTTCCAATTGTTTAGATCTGATCTTATTTGTTTGAGCAGTGTTTTCTAATTGTGTTCATATAGTTCTTGGCTTTATCTTGGCAGGTAGACCTGGAAATATTTTATTTTACCTATAGTTATTTTAAATGGAATTTCTCTTTCTATTTCTTGCTAATGGACCTTGTCAGTAATATATAGAAAGGCTGATGATTTGTGTGAGTTTATTTTATATTCTGCAATTGATTCCTTTAATTTTCTTTTCTTATTCCTAAAGCCAACATTTCTAATACAATGTTCAATAATAGTGGTGATACTAAGCTTTCTTGTTTCACCCTAATCTTATTGGGAATGTGGCCAGCTTACCTCCATTACAAATAATGCTTGCTCTTGGTTTTAGATAATTACTGTTTATTATTTTAAGGAAAGCTCCCTTTATCCATATGCTCTCTAGTATTTTGAAGAGGAATGGTTGTTGTATTTTGTCAAAAAAATTTTCTGCATCTATTGAGATTATCATATGATTTCTGTTGGTTTTATTATGGATATATTTGATTATGATCATAGTTAGCCTGATATTGGCCCAGTCCTGCATTCCTGGTATAAATCCCATTTGGTGGTAAGTGTATTATCCTGTTGATAAATTGTGGTAATCTCTTTGTTAATATTTTATTTTAAAAATGTGCATCAATATTCATTAGGGAGATAGGTCTGTAATTTTCTTTGTTTTTGCTCTTCTTGGTTTAGGTATCAGCACCATATTTGTGTCATAGGAGGCATTTGGCAGGACTCCTTCTTTACCTTTCCAAATAGTTTACATAATATTTCAATCAATTATTCTTTAAATGTTTGGTGGAATTCACTTGTGAATCCATCTGGCCTTGGAGATTTTTGATCAGGGAGCTCATTAATGGCCTGTTCAATTTCTTTTTCTATAATGGGACTATTTAAATCATTTATTTCCTCTTCTATTAATCTAGGCAATTTACATTTTTGTAAATATTCATCCACTTAAGTTACACCATCTGATTTTCTGCCATACAATTGGGCAAAGTATCTCCTAATTATTACTTTAATTTCTTTTTCATTGCTTGTCAATTCACCTTTTTTGTATTTGATATTAGTAATTTGTTTTTTTTTCTTTCTTTAATCAAAGTAACCAAAGATGTATCTATTTTGTTGTTTTTTTTTTCATAAAATGAACTGTTTTATTAATTAAAGTTTTCTGAGTTTCAATTTTATTAATCTCTCCTTTGAGTTTCAGAATTTTTAATTTTGTATTTAATTGGAAGTTTTTAATTTGTCCTTTTTTTTTTAGCTTTTTTAGTTGCATGCCCAATTCATTGATCTCCTCTTTCTCTATTTTATTCATGTAACTGTTTAGAAATATAAAAATTTCCCTAAGAATTGCTTTGGCTGCATCCCATAGGTTTGGTATGTTTTCATTATTGTCATTCTCTTGGATGAAATTATGGATTTTTTCTGTGATTTGTAACTCACTAGCTGCGTGACCTGACCCTAAGTCATTTAACTTCTGTCTGCCTCGGTTTCCTTAACCATAAAATCAGAATAGTACCTATCTCCCTAGGGCTGTTGTGAGGATCAAATGAAATAATATTTGTAAAATTTGACACTTAGTGGGCATTACATAAATGCTTGTTCCTTGCCCTGTGAGTAGAGTGATACACACACACACACATGCATGCACATATGTCTCCACAATATTTATCACATATGTATACATAAAATACACATATGCATACACACTTATACATACGCACATGTATATTCTTATAATATCTATAATATATACATACATACATACATACATATATACTCATACATTCACACACATGTATTTTTACAATATCCACAAATATTTACATACACCATACATATATACTTATACATGTACACATTTATACATATATCTTTACAATATCTATCATATATATACAGATGCAAATACATACACACTCATACATATACATATATATCTTTATAATTTCTATTATATAGACTTTGCCCAAGTGCCAAATGTATGTTTGCCAAAAAGGCTATTTTATGGAGAATTCACAAGGTAAGCCCTTACTAGTTGGTCAGAAAAAGCCATACACTCTCAAGATCTCTCTTAAGAACTTTAGAATTGATTGCATGACATGGGAGACCCTGGCACAAGACCGCCCAGCATGGTGTGCCCTCATGAGAGAAGGAGCTGTGCTCTATGAGCAAAGAGGAATTGAATTAGCCCAGAAGAAACTTGAGATGTGCAAAGTTATACAGTCCACTCTAAGTGTTCACATGGACAAGTTCTGCCTGACCTGGGGAAGAGAATTCTGAGTTTGTATTGGTCTGATCAGCCACATTTGGACACAGTGTAACTGGATTCTAACACAGTGATACCATATTGATCCTCTTTGAGAATAAAAGACTATCACCTATATGATATTGTAAAGACAGAAATAATAAGACTTAGCAAGAGATTGGATATGTGGGGTGAGTGTGAATGAGGAATTGAGGATGATGCCAAGGTCCAGGTGACTGAGGAGATGGTGGTGCCATCGAAAGGAATAAAAAAGTTGGGGAGACAGGAGGATTTTTTGGAGGAAATAATGAGCTCTATTTTTAAGATGTAACATTTGCAATATCCAGAGGAATGCAAATTAAGACAGCTCTGAGGTACCACTACATACCTGTCAGATTGGCTAAGATGGCAGGAAAAAATAATGATGAATGTTGGAGGGGATGTGGGAAAACTGGGACACTGATACATTGTTGGTGGAGTTGTGAAGGGATCCAGCCATTCTGGAGAGCAATCTGAAGCTATGCCCGAAGGGCTAAAGAACCTTTTAATCCAGTAGTGTCTCTACTGGACCTGTACCCCAAAGAGATTATTAAAAAGGGAAAAGAAGCCACATGTGCAAAATTGTTTGTAGCAGCCCTTTTTGTAGTGGCAAAAAATTAGAAACTGAGTGGCTGCCCATCAGTGGGAGAATGGCGAATAAGTTATGGTTTATCAATGTTATGGAATATTATTGTTCTGTAAGAAATGACCAGTAGCATGATTTCAGAGAGGCCTGAGGAGCCTTACTAAGTAAAATGCTAAGTGAAATGAGCAGAACCAGGAGACCATTGTACATGGCAATAGCAAGACTATACGATGATCAATTCTGATGGAGGTGGCTCTCTCCAACAATGAGATGATGGAGTCCAGTTCTAATGGTCTTATGATGAAGAGAGTGAGCCATTTACACCCAGAGAGAGGCCTGTGGGAACTGAGTGTGGTTCACAACTTAGTATTTTCACTTTTTTTGTTGTTGCTTGTTTGCATTTTGTTTTCTTACTCATTTTCTTTCCTTCTGGATCTGACTAATGTGGATAAATGTGGAAATATGCATAGAATAATTGCACGTATTTAAGAGATATTGGATTACTTTCTGTCTGGAGGGAGGATGGGGGGAAGGGAGGGAGAAAAATTTGTAACACAAAGTCTTGCAGGTGTGAATGTTGAAAAATGATCTTTATGTATATTTTGAAAATAAAAAGCTATTATTTAAAAAAAAATTAGTGATATCTAGGTGATATCTGCTTTGAGATGTTCACAACAAAGCTGGAGAACCTGGATCTTAAAAGAGAGGTTAAAACTAGATATATAGATCTGTGCTTCATCTGTCTTGAGACAATAATTAAACCCAAGAGAACTGATGAGATCATTAAGCAAAATAGTGTTAAGGGAGAAGAGAAGATGGCTCAGATAGAGCCTCAGGGTTAGCCCCAGTTAGTGGGCTTGAACTAAAGGAAGACCCAGCAGAGGAGACTGAGAAGGGACAGTCACACAAGAAGGAAGGGAGCCAGGAGGGAGAGGGCAGGGTCATGGAAACCTAGAGAGAATCCAGGAGAGGAGGGCAATTAACCATATCAGAAATGGCTGCGAATGGATCAATGAGCATTTATTAAACACTTATTCTGTGCCGGGCATTGTGCTAAGCACTGGGGGTACAGATACAAGCAAAAAGCAAGCCACTCCTTGCCCTCAATGAACTTATATCCTAATGGAGAAAGACACCAGATAAAGGGGAACTGAAAATTAGTGATGGGGGAGGGGAGAAAGTACTTGGACTGGGACATGATGGTGATGTCTGAACTGGATTCTGCAGCAAAATGAGGTTTGGCTGATTTGGGCCTTTCCTCAAAATAGAGGTTCTGGGAGGAACTTACCAAGTGGGGAAATGGGGCTTCCAAGATGAGGAGGCCATAGGGATGAGAAGAGGGGACAATCAGGGTGAGAAAGCAGCTGAAACTAGTGGTAAAAGCCAGAGTGGGAAATGAAGCAAAAGGGGAAAGGAAGATGGCTGGCCTGGGGCCTTCCTCAAAATGGAGACTCCAGAAGAAAAGTCCAGGGGGATGAAGATTGAGAAAAGCCCATGGTGTTGGGCAAATTAAAGATCACTGGTGACTTTGGAGAGGGAGTAGCTTCTTGAGCAGGATCAGGCCAGATTATATAGAATTTAAAAGTGGGAGGAGAGGATGTGGAGGCATTGAATGTAGACCACTTTCTCAAGGGAATTAGCCAAGAAATGGAAATGAGAAAGAGAGGTGAGAAAGGGAAGATGATTGTTAGGAGGGACTGTGGGTCAAGCAAAAGTTTTTTAAGGTTGGGAAAGTCATGAATATGTATATAGATGGTAGGTAAGGAGCTAGTAGACAGGGAAAGATTGAAAATTAGGGAGAGTACTGAAGAGAGATCCACTTTTTTTCTCAGAGGGCAGATCTGGAGGCTAGTGAATGAATGTTAGGGAAAGACAGATTTCAGCATTTTCTACTAATTCGAGCTGTCCAAAGAAGGAATGAAAGTGAGCTCCCCATTACTAGAGGTATTCAAGCAGAGGAAGAATGACCACTTTATCAGAAATACTCCTGAGGCAGTTGAAACCTGTGTTATCTTAGGTCTTTTGTGGCTCTGCTCCTTCTCAACTCCCTCACCTCTTGGAAATCCCAGCTTCTTTCAGGGCCCCCATGGAGTACATTTCTTTCATTAGGCCCCAGTTGTGAGTGCCCCTCCCTGACCACTATGCATTTCTTTTGCATGCATTCTCTATTGACTTCCTCTCCCCACCCCAGAGAATGTAAACTTGAGGAAGGCAGGGATCGTTTCATTTTTGTCTCCCTAGTATCTAGCACTGTGGTGGTGCTTAATAAATGCCCCTTGTATCTTACACATAGTGGGTGCTTAGTAAATGCTTATTTATTGATTGCTCTGGGGATATGCATAACAAATGAAATCTGAATCAGAAAGGTAGAGTAGTAAAGTATAAAGAACTCTGCCTCTGGAGTGAGAAGACCTGAGTTCAAAATCTGACTCTGCTTCTTCCTACCTGTGTGACTTTGGAGAAGTCACTTCCTATCCCTGGACCATAATTTTATTCTTTGAAAAAGGAGGAGGGGGTTAAAACTAGATGTTCACTAAATGTCCTTCAAGCTCTAGAACTATGTCTATTATTATTATTATTATCATCATCATCATATCATCATCATCATCATCTAGTATTTATGTAGTGTTTTAAGGTTGGCCAAGTGCTTTTCAAATATGATCTCATCTGATCCTCAGAACAACCCTTGAAGACAGGTGCTATTATTTGACAGATGAGGAAACTGAGGCAGATAGCAGTTTGAAGTTTTGCCCAAGGTCACACGACTAGTAACTGAGGCCATATTCGAACTCTGAATTTTTCTTTGATTATCTCTTTTCCCCATGCTAAGTTTTTAAATGGGGAACACTGATTTGGTTCCTTTTCTGGTCTGGGATAAATAGCCCCATTGCCTTAGGTTCCTAAATTCATAGACTTTGAAAACTAGAAGATGTGTTAGATTATAGAACTGACTGTGAGAGACATTAGGACATAGGCAGTTAGCCCTGCAAAAGATCTTGTAACATCAAATAACTTGGAAGCGACCCAATCTCCTCATTTTACAAATAATGAAACTGAGGCCCAGCTAAGGGAAGTGACATGTCACAGAGAGTTTGTGGCAGAGCTAGAGACAGTGCCCAAGTCTCTGGACTTCCTGCTCCCCTGGGTCATCTCAGGCTTCCCTCCGTCTCTCTATCAGCACTCTCTGTCTCCTGTCTCACTCTCTCTCTGTCCACCCACGTGGACCTGGTTTCTAAGGGATATGGCTCTTCAGTTTGACCTAAAGGAAAAGAGACACTGTGGATTGATTTGGCCCAGTTGGCAAGGCGGGGATCAAAACTCTGAAATCTATTCTTTCTTCGCTCCTTGCCTCTGCGGGGAGGGCTCTGTCTCTAATTCATTGTTGATGGTGGAAGTATTTCCTCTATGGGGTGGTGATGAAAAAAATAGCTATTCTCATAATGCTTTGGAAACTGTCACAACAGAGGCAGAGTGCAAAGTAGAATTAGGTAATTGGGGAGCTGATCAATGGAGAAACCCAATTAATTCAGGTAGACTTGCATGGTAGGTCAATTGGCCTGTTTAATCAAAGTCTGAATAATATATATTCAACCGGTCAATCTTGTTCATGTGTTCCAAGCCCCACGAGTGCTGGGGTGAAACTTCATAACTTGAAAAACATGATCATCCCACTCCGGTAGCTCGTTAAGACGGATCGATGGACTGTTGGCATAAACACAATATCCTATGTGCACTTGATGAGCTATTTGCACACACAGGCCCAGAGTTGGGAAGCAACTTGTCTGAAGTTTTCCAGCAAGTCTGAGACTGAGCTGAAGGAGACAAGCTCAGTCTCCTGATCCCCAAGACCATCCTCTTGCCACCATGCACACTGTGTGTATGTCATTCTATGCCTTGTAAAGTTCTTTCTCCACAACTGCCCTGGGAGATGAGAAGCATATTATTATCTTGACGATAATTTTATAGATGTGGAGACTGAGACTCAGTGAATTTCAGTGCCTTGTCTGAAGTTAGCCAGCTAGAATCACAGAATCCCCCAGCCCGATGCATGACTGGCCAAGTGCCCCCAAGCAATTCTTTCAGACTACCAATAGGTTACACAGACAGAGAACGTGCTGGATGCCTTGATAGAGGGCTTCCCATTGGAAGCTCCTTATATAAAGAAACTAAAAAATAACATAAAATGAAAAAGACCAATAACAAGATCCTCAGCAAATGACTATCCAGCTTCAGCTTGAAGACTTTGCAAACAGGGGACTCACTACCTCCTGAGGCAACTACTTTTATTTTCTTTTAATTTTCAATATGAATTTATTTTCTCAAATACAGGTCAAGTTAGTTTTCAACATTTATTGTCGTAAAACTTTGGGTTCCGAATTTTCCTCTCTCCCTTCTTTGCTTTTCCTTCTCCCCAAGACAACAAGCAATCTGATATAAGTTTAATTATGTACAATTCTTTTAAACCTATTTCCACATTGTCATGTTATGCAAGAAAAATCAGACCGAAGGGGGAAAATCACAAGAAGACAAAGCAAACAAACAAACAGAAAAGGAGAAACTAGTCTGCTTCAAACCTCATTCAGTCTTCTTAGTTTTCTCTCTGGATGTGGATAGCATTTTCCATCCCAAGTCTATTGGAATTCTCTGGAATCAGCACATTGCTGAGAAGAGCTGAGTCTATCATAGCTGATCTCACATAATCTTGTTACTATGTACAATATTCTACTGGTTCTGCTCACTTCATGCAGCATCAGTTCATACAAGTCTTTCCAGGCTTTTCTGAAATCAGCCTGCTCTAAGTTACAACACATAAAATAAACCCACATAAATCATTGGTATTTCTATATGTTAACAAAGTCCAGCGGCAAGAGACAGAAAAAGAAATTCTATTTAAAATAACTATAGATAATATAAAATATTTAGGAGAAATGCCTGCCAAGGTACTTTGTCTCCCTGCCCAAGACAAAGCCAGGAACTCTATGAACACAATTACAAAACATTTTTCATACAAATAAAGTTAGATCTAAACAATTGGAAAAATATCAAGTGCTCATGGGTAGGCCGAGCTAATATAATAAAAATGACAATACTACCTAAATTAATCTACTTATTCTATGGCACTGAATAAGTACACTCAAACTCCCAAGAAATTATTTTACAAAGCTAGAAAAAATAACAAAATTCATCTGGAAGAACAAAAGGTCAAGAATTTTATGGGAATTAATGAAAAAATGCAAACGAAGGTGGCCTAGCTCTATTAGACCTAAATCTGTATTTTAAAGCAGCAGTCATCAAAACCATTTGGTATTGGCTAAGAAAGAGAGTAGAGGGTCAGTGGAATAGGTTGGGCTCACAACACACAATTGTCAGTGACTATAGTAATCTAGTGTTTGATAAACCCCAAAACTCCAGCTTCTGTGAGAGGAACTCACTATTTGACAAAAACTGCTGAGAAAAATAGTATGGCAGAAAATAGACACTGACCAACATCTTACACTCTATACCAAGATAAGGTCAAAATGGGTTCATGATTTAGACACAAAGGGTGATACGATAAATAAATTACTAGAACAAGGGATAGTCTACCTTTCAGATCTGTGGAGAAGGGAGGAATTGATGGCCAAAAACCTAGAGAACATTGTGAAATGCAAAATGGATACTTCTGATTACATTAAATTAAAAAGATTTTGCACAAACAAAACCAATTCAGCCTAGATTAGAAGGGAAGCAAAAAGCTGAGAAAAATTTTTTACAGCCAGTATTTCTGACAAAGGCCTCATTTCTAAAATAGATAGAGAATTGATTTATACTTATAAGAATACAAGCCATTCCTCAATTGATAAATGTGTCAAAGGATATGAACAATTTTCAGATGAAGAAATTAAAGCCATTTCTAGTTATATGAAAAAAATGATCTAAATCACTCTTGATTGGCAAAGAGGGGCAGCTAGGTGGCACAGTGGATGGAGTATCAGCCCTGAAGTCAGGAAGACCTGAGTTCAAATCTGACCACAGACACTTAACACTTCCTAGCTGTGTGATGCTGGGCAAGTCACTTAACCCCAACTGCCTCAGCAAAAGCAAAAAACAAAAAAACAAACAAAAAAAAGAAAATTAGTAGATGTTCATCAATTGGGGAATGGCTGAATAAGTTATGCTATGTGAAAATAATGGAGTATTATTGTATTAAAAATGATGAAGAAACTGATTTTTAGAAAGGCCTGGAAAGATTTACATGAATATAGGCTGAACATAACATAGAACCAGGAATACATTGTATACAGTTAACAGCAAGAATGGGCAAGGATAAACTATGAAAGACTTGGTTTTTCTCAGTGATTCAGTGATCCAAAGCTATCCCAAAAGCCTTTGGACAGAAAATGCCATCTGAATACAGATAAAGAACTAAGTAGACCAAATGTAAATCCACATGTGTTATGTTCATTTTTTTTTCTTCTGTTTTTTCCTCTGGTTGTTTTCCCCTTATGTTCTGGTTTTTTTTCTCCCAACATGACTCATAAAGAGATGTGTATTGAAAAAATTAATGTACATATATAAGCAGAAAAAAACAATAAAAAGGAAATAAAATAAAATAACTAATTATCAATAAAAAATTACTATTGATTAGAGAAATGCAAATTAAGACAACTCTGAAGTATCAGTAAGATTATAGGAAAGATAATGATGATTGTTGGAGGGGATATGGGAACACTGGGACACTAATGCATTGTTGGGGGAGTTGTGAAGTGATCCAACCATTCTGGAGAGCAATTTGGAGTTATGCCCAAAGGGCTATGAAACTCTGCACACCCTTTGATCCAGCAGTGTTTCTACTGGGTCTGTATCCCAAAGAGATCAGAAAAGACGGAAAGGGACCTATGTGTGAAAAATATTGGTAACAGCTCTCTTTGTAGTGGCAAGGAATGGGAAATTGAGTGGATGCCCATCAATTGGAGAATGACTGAATAAGTGATGGTATATGAATGTCATTGTTGCTCTGTAAGAAATGCTCTGATGAAAAGACAAAAATGAACTGATACTGAGTGAAGTGAGCAAAACCAAAAGAACATTGTATTCTATAACAAGATTATGTAATGATCAGCTGTGATAGACTTGGCTCTTTTCAACAATGAGGTGATTCAAGGCAGTTGCACTAGACAGCCACATCCAGAGAGAGAGAACTATGGAGACTGAATATGGATCAAAGTCTATTTTTTTTATTACTGCTATTCGTTAGCTTGGGGTTTTTTTGTTTTAAATTTCACTTGTGTTTTTTTTTCCTTTTTATCTGACTTTTTTTGTCTAGCATGATGAATAATGACAGAAATTGCACATTTTTAACCTAGATTGAATTCCTTGCTGTCTTGGGGAAGGGGAAGGGGGAGGAGAGGGAGAAAAATGTGGAATCCAATGTTTTGCAATGGTGACTGTTGAAAATTATCTCTGCATATATTTGGAAAAATAAAATATTAAAAAAAGAAAAGTAAAAATAATTACCCTGGTCATCACTTCTTTTTTCCCCTCAATAGTATTTTACCTTTCCAAATACATGTAAAAAGAGTTATCAACATTCATTTTTGTAATGCTTTGTATTCCATAGTCATTGATAAACCCTAAACTCCAACTTCTGGGATAAGAACTCACTATATGATAAATATTGCTGAGAAAATTAGAAAATAGCATGGCAGAAACTAGGCATTGACCAACATCTAACACCATATTCCAAGATAAGGTGGAAATGGCTTCATGCTTTAGACATAGAGTGATACTTAAGCAAATTGGAAGAAGAAAGAAACATTTCCTATCTGTGTAGAAGGAAGGAATTCATGGCCAAACAGGAACTATAATACATTATGAAATGCAAACTGGATAATTTTGATTATATTAAATTAAAAAGGGTTTGAAGAAACAAAACCAATACAGACAAGATTAGAAGGGAATCTGAAAACTGGGAAAAATTTGTTTCTACATCCAAGAGTTCTGATAAAGGCCTCAGTTCTAAAATATCTAGAGAATTGACTTAAATTTATGAGAATACAAGCCATTCTCCAATTGATAAATGGTCAAAGGATATAAACAGACAATTTTCAGACTAAGACATTAAAACCATTTCTAGTCATTTGAAAAATGCTCTAAATCACTATTGATCAGAGAAATGCAAATTAAGACAACTCTGAGGTACCACTACACACCTCTCAGATTGGCTAAGATGACAGGAAAAGATAATGCTGAATGTTGGAGGGGATGTGGGAAAACTGAGGCACTAATACATTGTTGGTGGAATTGTGAACGGATCCAACCATTATGGAGAGCATTTTGGAACTAAGACTGTCTTCCAAATCTTTTCTCCCTTCATCCCTTACCTTTTCCTTTCCCAAGACAGAAAGAAATCTTATATAGGTTAAATATGTGTGATTTCTTTAAACATATTTCCATATTTGCCATGTTGTACCAAAAAAAAAAATAAACCCAGACCAATGGGGAAAAAACACAAGAAATTAAAAAAAAAGATTCAAGCAAACAACAAAAAAGGTGAAAATACTATGCTTCAATTTACATTCAGTTTCCATAGTTCTCTCTCTGGATGTGGATGCCATTTCCCATCCCAAGTCTATTGGAATGAGGCAGCTACTTTTGGGCAGCTCTGATTGTAAGGAAGTCTCCCACCCCCCTCCTCCCAAAAGGCTCTGGTGTCTCAATGTTCTTTCTAACTTGTGGCCCCTGGGACTAAACACAGCTCTCAACTATTGTCTGGACAGGGCAAAGGACAGTGGGACCTTCCCCTCGGTTCCTTTGATCATTATGCTGCTATGATTATGACTGCTTCAGATCAATTTAATTTTCTAGGCTGCCCCATCATACAAGTTGATTCATTAAGGGACCCACTGAGTCCCTTATTTCTCTTGTACTGCAACCAACATCCAAAGAGGTATTCCTCACAATGAACTCTTAGGCTCATTTTGAGACTTGGAGATTGACTCCAAAATCTGAGCACCTGGGTGTGAAATCTCCCTCTGATCTCTACTATCTCTGTGACCTGGATGTAAATGACAGTGACCTCTGACTGGACTTCTTTTGGCTCTGGTTTTCTCAGCTATAAAATGGAGACTTGTCAGATTCCAAGGTGGAGGTATAGATTTCTTTCCAGAGAAGGCAGCATAGTGCAAGAGAATAATGACTCAAGAGTCCAAGGGCCTGCATTCAAATGCTGTCTCTAATAACTGTAGCTGTGAGACCTTAAGCAAGTCACTCCACCTCTGAATACCTAATCTGCAGAAGGACGGGGCTGAAAGGGACAATTACAAATGCCTCTGTGAACTCTAGATTTAGGATCCAGTTAACTGACTCTGCGAACAACAGATAGATTAAGGATTTTTCAACAGGGGCCTGTTGATAGATTTCAGAGAGCTTGTAAATTACTATATATAAATATATATTATATACATGTATACATTTGTGTTTATCTATTGCATATATATATATATATATAAACATCTTTTTCACTAATCTCTGATTGAAATTTAGCATTTTCTTCAATTATTTAAAAAAGATTATTCTAAGAAGAGGTTCATAACTCTCACTGGATAGCCAGAGAGGCCTGTAACCCAAAGGAAGGTTCAAAACCTTTTAAATTACACATTTAAAGGGAAGTTAGATGAGGAAACTGAAGAGACAGCAAAAGATCAGAGGGAGGAAGATGAGGACAAGAGAAGGACACTTGGACAGCATCCCATCGCTCCAAACTGGGCTTCGTCCAATACCTGCAAAATTAGGGTCTCCCGGCCCCCAAACTGGAGCAATAGCTGAGATCTGTGAAGCTGGACAGGGAAAGGAAGAGAGGAGGGAAGAGATGTAATTGGATTTGCCTGAGATCTTTAGGCCCAAAGGTTTTCAGTGCAGGGGGCTTTGCAAGAGACCACTGCCAGGTCCTATTTGCACTGATAAACCAAGCTCTTTCCAGTTGGACATTATCCACCTGGGCCATTATCATCCCATGCATCAAGACAACCTGGGGAAACAGAGGAAGACCAAATGGGGAGGAAGGGGTGTGTGTGTGTGGGGGGGGGGCGTCTGCTCTGTTATCTGATTGGTTTCTCTACCTCTGAAGTCCCAGGCAGAGACTGGAGATTTCTGGCTGGGGAGATTTGTGATTTGGGGCAGGGGGAGAAGCTGGCTAGGGCAGAGACAGCCCATTGAAGAAATACTCAGTCTGAAAAGCAGGAGGTTTTTCAACCTCCAACGGCCATCCTTTACTTGTGCTATTGATTGAGCTTTTAATACGAGCTCAGGATTTTCTATTTGTACCTCTTAAATTCTATCTTACTGAATGAAATTGGTTCCCGCCTGTCAAATCCACCTAAGTGGATTTCCATCTCTTCATTTTGCCAGAGATGATATTGCTCATTTATCCAGTACTTTAAGGTTTATAAAATACTTTGCTCGCAACAACCCCTGGAGGAAATGGAGACGGTGTAGGCTCGATAATGCTCATTTTACAAATGATACCCAGAGAGGGCAAGGCATTTCCCTGCAGTCACACAGCTAGTGAGCGGCAGACAAAGAATGAGGGCAGAGAGGGAATGTGGGAACTTCTGTTTACAAATTCGATTTCAAGCACCTAACCTTGTGCTCTGGGCTCAGCTGTGCTGAGAGAAGGGTTCCTGGCCTCCCTGGAGTGGGGGTGGCCGCTTTGGCCGTATCCCCACTCATTCGGGTGGATAAACACTAGAGAGGCTATTGTGAAGTCCCTGAAACCTCATGGTCACATTGCACCTAATGTGTCTGTTTAATAAGAAGGCTGGATGTGGGGCACTTATCTATTGATGGGCCTTAGCGAGCTCTTTGAATAAAAGTCTCACGGCACGAATGCAATAATGCCAGAGGTCTGACTCCGACCTCTGCCGTCCTCCAGACTCGGCCCGCGTGTACTTTCGAGTTCTGTAGTGTTTTGAACCTTTCCCCGCAGCACAATGGCAGCCGCTGGATAGGGGCAGAGTCCACGTAGACAGAAAAAGCTGGACACGTAGAGCTCTGCCTATGAGTCATCAGGCCCAATTGACCCAGCCTGCAAGCCCCCCTAAATTAATTAGATTGTTCTCATTGATTAGCCTCCATCTACCAATCTCTCCCTTGAACTTTGTCTCTGTCGTGACAACCCCAAAATATGAGGAAAATGGATATCTTTTCATCACCGTTCCAGGACAGTAAACACTTAGATAATAAACAGTAAATAT
>JAJPUD010021672.1:0-22703 GCA_023553655.1 Myrmecobius fasciatus | reverse complement strand
ATGGGATAAATAGGAAGTGAATAAGAGGGGAAAGCACTAGAATTAAGAGAGATTAAGAAAAGCTTCCTGTGAAGATGGGATTTTAGTTGAGATTTTAAAAAAGTCAAAAAAACAGTCGGCCAAGATGATGTAGGAGTGCATTCCAGACATAAGGGACAACCAAAAAAAAATTCCCCAAGTCAAGATATAGAGTATTTTGTTCAAAGAATAGTAAGAGGCTAGTTTCACAGCATCAAGCATTGTTCCTATGGAAGTAGCTCATCCCTTTAAATACAGTCTGGGTAGCTAGGTGGCAAAGAGGATAGAGCACTGGCCCTAGAGCTGGGAGAACCTGAGTTCAAATCTGAGATCAGGCTCATAGGAGCTATGGGACTCTAAGCAAGTCACTTAACCCCATTTGTCTCAGGTACTCATGTACAAAATAAGCTGAAGAAGAAAATGGAAAGCCACTTCAATATCTTTACCAAGAAAACTCTGAATGGGGTCACAAAGAGTCAGACACGACTGAAATGACTCAACAGCAATAATGCAGAATTTATCCCATTTCAAAGATCCAATTAATCACACTGGGTGGTATATACCTGTACTCAATTGGTTTAGGTCCAGAGGCCAAGGGAAGGTTTGATTCTCTCTATAGCTCCAGATTGCATAGGGACAGTAATAAACCAAAATAACCATCTGGAACATTGTTAATCTACAACATGTGGAGAATCCCCCCACCCACCCCCATCCCACACACACTTCTTTCTACTCACATGGCCACAGACCTAGCACGAGCCCTCATCTCCTCCCAAGCAGGCTACTGAAATGCCCCTCCAATTTCTCTCTGTCTCCAATCACATCCTCCTCCAATTCAACCTACACACAGCAGCTAAATTGATCTTCCTAAAATATAGGTCTTAACATGTCATGACCCTGCACAAGAAGCTTTAGCAGTTCCTTATTGCCTTTTCCAGAAAATAAAGACCCCCTGTCTGGCATTTAAAACCCTTCCCACTATGTTCCAGCCTTCCTCTCCAGGTAGATTTTACCTTACTCCCCCTTCACACCCTCTAAGTTGACCAAAGGGGTCTACTTGCTGTTCCCCATACAGGGTATTCCAAATTTTTCTTCCAGACCTTTATAAAAGGTTTCCTCCATGCCTGGAATGCATTTCCTTCTCCCCTTCACCTTACTTGCTTACTTGCCACCTATACCAGAAAGCCTTTCTCTTTCTGCCCTTTTCTGCCCTGTCCCAATCCTAAAATTATTTTGTGTGTTTTGTATTGGCTCATCTGTTTGCTTATTGTTTTCCCTCAGAATCTTTGAAGCAAGGACTATTTCATTTTGCTTTTGTTTACTTAGTGCCTAGTATATAATAGACAATTGATAAATGTTTGTTGAATGAATGGAGTATATACAATATGTTCAGGACTGTGCCAGGAACTGATATGGTACCCTGGATTAGGCTTCTCTCCCTGCCTCCCTTCCCTTGCTGTTTGTATTCTTAGGCTTGTCTGTAAAACTCTCCCCAAGGTTATAAACCTGTAAGGACATCTGGAGATATTGTCCAAAGAGAGACTGGAAATACCTTTTTGTACATATGCTGTACTTATTTATCTTTGCAGATATTGTATTCTCTTCTTAATAGAATGTAATCTTCTTGAGAAAAGGGAGGTAGGGAAGGAGAGGGGAGAAAGGAAGAAAGGAGGGTAGAAGGAAAGTAAGAAAAGAAGGGAGGGAGAAAAAAAGAAGAAAGGAAGGAAGGTAGGAAAAAAAGGAAGGAGGGAGGGAGGAAAGAAGGGAGGAAAGAGGGAAGGAGGAAGAGAGGGAGGAAGGAAGGGAGGGAGGAAGAAGAGTGAAGAAAGAAAAGGAGAGAAGAGAGAAGAAAGAAAATAAGTACTTATTAAACACCTACGATATGCCAGGCACTGTACTAAGTTCATTATTAATATTATCTCATTTAATTCTTACCTGGGAAGTAGGTGCTATTATTGCCACTGTTTTACAATCAAAGACACTGAGGCAGAGTTTAAATGACATGCACAGGGTCACATAGCACAGTGTCTGGCATTTAGCAGAAGCTTAATAAATATTTCTTGAAGTGAACTGAAACTGAATTTAAGCTTGAAAATTTCTCACCATCACCACAGACCTACCCCTTGCTTTCCACTACAAACACACCCACATGCACCAGACCCTTTTTTGTATGTGCCAATTTCTGGAGCCCAATCAGCACCAAAAACCTTTATATAGCTCAGAATTTTGCTCATGTGTCCTGCTCCCAGGTGCCAGAGTTTCTTTTCACTCTTAACAATCACATCAGAGCTTTGAGAAAGTCTCCCTTGGGGAGGAGACCCATTTATAATTCCACTAGTCCATTGCCCCCATTCTGGATCCTCTCTACTCTCCTCCCCAAGACTTTTCTGCTTCCTTTTGATTTTTCCTTCTCTCCTTCCCCTCTCCTTCTCTGCCTTGCCCCCAGCCCTCCCTGCCCCCCCCAATAGCTCCCAGTTGTGGAATTACTGGAGCCCCTAAACACTTAGCTCTTTCCTTGAGATCCCCAAATTTGCCACTAGTTACATATTGATCCTGTTTAACTTTCCCAATGGATAATAAACAAGAAATTAAAATGACTTTCTGGAATATTAATGTAGTAAATGGCACTATTAAAAGAAAGAAAATACAGCTCAGAAAATTCACTTTGATGTAGAGTTTCTACAGGAGGCTCATTTATCTGCAGCTGAGGCTCTAGAAATGAGATTCTGAAGGTTTCTCTGATGTCTCTTATTTTTCCCTCACCCAGAATTTAAACAGAAATGGAATCAAAATTTTGTGCCATAAAATACTAGGACTTTTTCTTCCTCTCTCCCAAGAACTAAAGTAGAATCAGGGGCAGATGGAAGCCAAAGACTCAGCAACCACAAATCCCCATCTTCTTTCTTTCTTAACAAAAAAGCTGACTCCCCCATCCCTTACTACTCTTTGAACCTTCTCCAAACTGACCTTTTCCCCGCATTATCCTTGGATAGCAAAAAAGGAAAGCTTATGATGCTTCATCCGTTCTTATTCTATCCTAGATAGATACCCAGGGGAACAATAATCCAAGGAGAGTCCTCATGACAACTTGACCCTATAATGTAGGATAGAGACAAGGACAAGTGGGAATATGACTGTTCCTCCGAAATGAAATCCCATCACTCTCTTCCACGATTTTGCATGGGCTGGCCCCCTTGCCTAAAATGCTCTGTTGACTCCTCCCCACTTGTTAGAACCCCTAACTCCCTTCAACTCTCAGGTTTAAATGCCACCAAATTCTACATAAGGTTTTTCTTGATCCACTGGATTCAGAGTTAAACATCATGGATTTGAATCCCATCTGGACTCAGTTTCCTCATTTTTTTTTTCTTTTTGCTGGGGCAATTGGGGTTAAGTGACTTGCCCAGGGTCACACAGCTAGGAAGTATCTGAGATTGTATTTGAACTCAGGTCTTCCTGACTTCAGAGCTGGTGCTCTAACCACTGCACCACCTAGCTGCCCCCAGTTTCCTCATTTTTAAAAAGAAAGGTGTTAAACTAATCATTAAGGCTTCTTCAGGTTCTCAATCCAGTCTCCTCTGAAGTCAGTCCCAAGCTGAGTGGGACTATACTTCCCTTGATTCTCCTTCGTTGTAGGCAGACAATATCATAAAATTTTAGAGCCAAAAACACCCTAAAAATCATCTCATCCAATCTATCACTTAGGAGATGAGAAAACAGCACAATTTCAGATTGGAAAGAACACTGAATGTAGAGTTGGAGTTCAAATCTTGGCTGTAAAACCATAAATAATTCACTTAACTGCTCTGAAATTCAGTTTCCTTATAGATATAAAAGGTGGGGAAAGGGAAGGGAATAAGCATTTATATAGTGCCTACTATGTGCCAGTCCCTGTGCGAAGCACTTTTTACAAATATTATCTTATTTGAACCTCACAATAACCATGCAATGTAGGTGCTATTGATATCCGTATTTTACAATTGAGGAATTGGAGGCAAAAAGATAAATGATTTATCCATGGTCACTACATTTGAATTAGATCTTCCTGACCCAGGGCTCAGCATTCTATCCATTGCACCAATCAGCTGCTTCTAAAGGGAATAATAATGTTTATACTACTTATTTCACAGGAATTGATATAGAAATAGAAAATATATTCTGGAAGCTGTAAAGGACTTACTACTCAAGTTCACAAGAGTAGTTAATGGTAGAGTCAAGACTAGAAGCCAGATATGTCTTACTACCTTAATCAAATACTCGTTCCATTCAAAACATAGTGCCTTTGTCTTTTAATACAATCTTCTGGAAACTCATTCCTCCACTCAGGAAGTTCTTTCCTTATCTAATCACAAGTCTTCTATCATTTATTCCCCTAAGTGAAGTGCTCAGGAATAATAGCAAATCCCCCTTGGTGTCCAGAACAAGCCATTGATTCAATCTCATCTTCCTGCTCCCTCACGTTCTCTTTCTTTCCTCCTCTCTCCCTCAGCTTCAACCTGTTTCTGTAAGACTCATTCATTCACCCTTGACCCAAAATTCAGAAACCGAGAGTTACTGCATGGGGTGTATCCAGGCTCTTCATCTGAGTCAACCTGATACCAAGTCCAAGGACTTAAGTTTGAAACCTCATACAATTTCCTCTCTGGAACTCAGCTTCCTTGTCTGTAAGAATAGGGGGTTGAATCAGTTCACACTTTTTAACCTCAGAATCCACCCTTTTGTACTCTTAAAATTGTTGAGTTCCTCAAAGAGTTTTGTTGATGTGGGTTTTAACTATTGAGATTTCCTATGGTAGAAAATAAGTGATTAATTTTAACTTATTTAATTATTCATTTAAAATAGTAACAATAAAACTAACATGTTGACGTAAAATATAATGAAAAATAACTATATTTTCTAAAACAAACATTTAATGAGAAGAGTAACATTGTTTTGCTTTTTTTCCCCAAATCTCTTTAATGTCTGGCTTAATAGAAGGCAGCTGGATTTTCATTTCTGCTTCTGCATTCAATAAGTTGTTAGATGTTGTTTTGGTTAAAATATATGAAGAAAATCCAGTTTCACATAGATAAGTAGTTGGAAAAGGGAAGAGTTTTTAAATTAAGCAAATAACATCTTAGTAGTATTATGAAAAGAATTTTGACCCATCAGATCCCCTGAAAGGATCATGGGGATCTGCAGGGGTCTGTGGATCACAGTTCAAGAACTCTTGGACTAGATCATCTCTAAAAATCCCTCCTGTCACTTAATTGTATCTGCCCTAAAATTAATTCTAAGTGCTGGTGAGGCCATAGATCTTAAACCTTTTCCCTTTTCCCCAACCACACAGGATTGGTCCCAGATCCAATCCACTTTTCCCTTCCTCTTCCCTTCATCACATATATATTTCTTTTTTCTTTCTTTCTTTTTCTTTTCTTTTCTCTCTCTTTCTTTTTCTTTTCTTTTCTCTCTCTCTCTCTCTCTCTCTTTTTTTTTTTTTTTTGGCAAGACAATTGCAAGACTCAGGTCCTCCTGAGTTTAGGACTAGTGTTCTATCCATTGCCCCTCATCACATATCACATACATCCAAGGAACAAAGAACTCTAATCTAGCTCCCTTCTTAACCTACCCACTAATTGGCCATATAAAGGGATGCATGTTCAATACCTTCCCACTGAGTAAGAATGATGAGTCAGGAGAAGGAATGGGGAAGTCAGCCCTCTATCAGCTGGGCTAAAACTATGGCAGCTGCGAAATGAGGGAGTAGAACACAGAAAAAATAGGGGGGGGAATATATATATATGTCATATATATATGAGGCAGCAGCTTCAGGAACAGCAAGGAAAGCCCCTGAGCTAGAGCTGATCCCGATGGGATAAGAAGAAGTCCTTGGGGCTGCCGGCACACAAGAGCATCTTTCTGTTTGTGATCAGGGAAGTGTTCCATGTACCAGAGACAGACAAGGTCTGTCTAACACATAACCTGCCTTGGGCATATATGCACTGTGGTCCTGTGTGACCACAGGTGGCACCTGTATGCTCTGCCAAGCATTGCATGCATATGCCAGTCATGAACATGCAAGGACATGCAGACACATTCACCCGTCACTATGTACATATGGACCCAGTCACAAACATACCTACAGGCATAGACATGCAGGGTGCTGTCATCTCTTGGTATACACACACCCATACACCCACACATCTCTGTCTCTCTGGACTCTCTTCAAACTTGCTATGAAGGGTCATAAGATTTAGAGCTGGAACATATTAATTAGAAATCTTTCCCTCCCTCCGTCGTGAACCCAGACCGACAGAATCATGTCCAATCTCTTTTCTTCTTCCCATCCCTCTGGAATTTCCTGCTGCCTTTTCAGAGACCTCAGGAACGCCTTCTGCCCTTCCCAGGGCAGATTTTTATTTTACTTTGATAAGAAACTGAGGCACAAGGAGAGTGATTGATTTGTCACAGTCCCACAGCTGTTAAGTAGCAGATGCAGGTCATCTAGAAAAAGCCAGTATTCATTCACTTCACCATGCTGTGCTACCTCCTATATATTTCTGGAGTAGATCCAGATTCTCAAAGGCTCCTGGGCAGCCCTATCTAGGTAAAAGATTGATAGAGTCAAACTAGGTATGATGCAGCAAGATGACTGTATAACTGTATAAATTTGTATACATACATTGGATTTATCATATATTTTAACATATTTAACATGTATTGGACTACCTGCCATCTAAGGGAGGAGTGGGGTGGAGGGGAAAATTTGGAACAGAAGGTTTTGCAAGGGTCAGTGTTGAAAAATTACCCATGCATATGTATTGTAAATAAAAAGCTTAAAAAAAAACCAGGCAAGTGTTGAAGATTGAAGGGAAGAGAGAGGAAGTACTAGTCAGCCCCACCAGCCTCTCCCTTATCCCTCATCCAGGCTGCCCCATCCCAATCCGGCTCTCAAGGACTAAGAACCAGTTTTTGGGCTGGGCAGAATAGAGGCTGGTTTGATGGAGAAGAGCCCAAAGAACAATGATAACAGTAGTTCACTCTTGTACTGTGCCTTCTTCACAACCTATCCTGGCAGGTAAGTTGTTACAAATATTATTCTTCTCATTCTCCCAAAAAAGAAAATCACACAACTACTAAAAATAAGTTAGAATTTGAATCCAACTCTTCCAATTGCAAATCTAGTGCTTTTTCCCCCCTTTTGGGAGGCACTCGGGGTTAAGTGACTTGCCCAGAGTCTTGCAGCTAGAAAGTGTCTGAGGTCACATTTGAACTCAGGTCCTCCTGACACCAGAACTGGTGCTCTATCTACTGGGTCACCTAGCTGCTACAGAAGAGTGCTCTTTTCCCCAGAGCATTCAAGGGTCATTCACCAAAGCTCAAAGGGCTGGGCCATGTCCAGCTGCCAGAGTGGACAGAAAGATCTGGGTGTTGGGAAAGCCTAGGAAGCTGAAAAAGCCCTCCCAGCACTCCTTGGTTAGAGCAACTACAACACAGATCTAGAGTCGTGATTTGAAAATCTTTTGGTCTCAAGACTCCTTTATGCTCTTAAAAATTATTGAAGACACCCCCCCCCAGAGAATTTTTCCTTATGTGGGTTATATCTACCAATATTTATCACATTAGAAATTAAAACATTATATTATTATTATTATTATTATGAAAATAGTCGACTTAGTGAACCTCTTGAAACAGTCTTAGGGCTCTTGTCCACACTTTGAGAATTAGTGCTGTAAAGGAAATTTAGTAAGCATAAACTACATAGAGTTTGGAAATCTCTGGGCTTGTCTCCTCACCCCTGCTGATTCTTAGGAGCCGGCACTGGGACCAGGGAACCCATTAGACAGACATTCAACACCAATTACTGTCACTGGGAGTGGGAAAGAGAGTGCCAGGGACCTAAGAGGCTACCCTCGCACTCACACACTCACACACACACTCCATCCTGTCATGGGGAGACAGAGCATCCCTGCTCCATGGAGCCCAAGGGGCCTGATTAACAGGAAATTTTCTGAGCGCCAATTAGAGCAAAGTTTACTGAACAAATTGTTTGCAGTTGTGCCCTGTAACCATCATGAATTTTAATCCCGCTTCGATTGGCACTGATGTGAGGCTTACAGATGCCTTCATGTAGCATTCCACTCCCCATGATGCCCAACTGGGCTCTTGCACATCTGAGTTCATGGGCATTAGCCCTCTGCTGGGCTAGACACCAAAGGGAGGGCAAAGGGCAGAGCAGCCTGGAATAATGGAGTTTCCTGCCAAGGCCCAAAGTGTCCTGTGATGGAGACCCAGAAATGTCCACATTTATGACCACATGTTCACAAAGTAATTATATGTGATGTCAGGGAAAGAGGCAGCAAGACTCCCTTGGAAAAGGATTCAAGCACTCTGCTTTCTGATTCCTCAGGACTCTACTCTGAGATTCCTTTCCAGCAGGGACATCCTTAATGTCATTTCTATGGCAGCATCACAATTACAAAGAGAGATGGGGGGGAGAAGGGAGAGAAAGAACAGCCAATAGTTACAGTAGTGATCTTATCTATGTCATTTTAAGGTTTACAAAGCCTTTTAAATATGTAGATTAACCCAGTTGAACCTCAGAATTGTGTTGTAAGGTAGGCCCTATTACAATCCCCATTTTACAGATCAAAAAATCTGAGATTAAATTACTTAATCCTGATTGTCTCCAAAAAAGGGGGAAAAACTTGATTTCCTCAAGGTCATATAGCTTGAAAGTGTCTCTATTAGCATTTGAATTTGAGTTTCTCGACTCATTAAATTATGAATTCCTTAAAGAAGATACTGTCTTTGGCCTTGAACTCTCAATGCTTGGCCCAATACCTGGCATATAGTATGCGCTTAATAAATGCTTCTGAACTGATTCCAAGTTCAACTCTCTACTATGCCATTCAAGTTTGTGAATCAAGACTTGACAGTCCCTGAAGAATGGGGGGGGGTTATTTAAAGGTTAGGTAAGACCTGAGATGCTAAAGCTATTAGATTGTAAATTCCTTGAGGGCAGGGATTTTTTGCCTCTTTTGGAATCTCTAGCACTTAGCATAATGCCTGTCACATGGTTGTTGAGGTTGAGAAGGGGGACCCCAAAAGTCCCAGACCAGTGTCCCAAGGTGTCTCAAAAGAATTCGCAGGCTTGAATCTATCTCTTAGTCAAGGAGGCAAAGTTTATTAAAAGCAAAGTGATGCTATTACTAAGGGAACTGAATTTTGAGTAAATTCAGGTAAGAGACTGAAGCAAGGTGATACACTTATACTGCTTTCAATCATAGATATGTTAATTCTGTGACCCCAGGATAAGGCTAGGAAGTAATCTCCAGATGAATTAAGGGTAGTCTTCTGATAGATTGGGTGTGCTTCATTTCCTGGGGCAGATTCCAAAGCCAGAAGAACAAGGACTCATTAGAACGGAAACCCCAAGGTCAGGGGACCCCAAAATCACATTTAAGGGTTTATTAAATGAATGAATAAAGCTCCTTCTTGCAATCCCACCCATACAGATAGGCACAGGCACTACAATGAATTATTATACGGGCACAGATTATTATATGGGTAGGCACTAGTGATACAGAGACAACAAATGAACAAATATGTACAAATAACATATATACAGGAAAAATAGGAAATAATTAAGAAGGCTCTAGTGCCCAGAGACACAAACACATATATGAACACACACATAGATTGGAATAATAGATGTTAGGATTGGAAGAGATCTTAAAGGTATTCTAATCTAACCTTCTCATTTTGTGGGGAAACTGAGTCAAAGTAGGATTAAGTAACTTGGCCAAGACCACATAGAAAGCAAGCAGCTGGGCAGTCATTTTCTCCTGTACCTCATAACCAATTCCCCATTGGGCATTTCCACTTAGGTGTCTCCTAGGCCTCTCAAACTGAACATGTCCAAAACAGAACCCATTATCTCCCCCCCCCAACCTTACCCTTCTCCAAACTTTCCTTTCTCTAATGATGTATCACCTCTCCATTCTCCTAGATTTGCCACCTTACAATCATGCTAGACTCTTCTTACTTCCTCACACACAACCTCCCATCATAAGTTGCTAAGTCCTGTTAATTCTACCTCCATGACGTCTCTCAAAACCATCCCCTTCTCTCCACTCACACAGCCATGCCCCAAATCCTCCCCACTTTTCCATCACTTCTTGCTTGGTTTATTGCAATAGCATCCACTCTGGGCTCTTGGCTTTCAGTCTCTTCCCTCTCTGAGCCACCACAGCTGTCTGTTCCAAATGCTCTTAATTCTATGCCTTCTCTCCCTTAATTATGCCCTATTTATCCTGTCTATAGCTTATTGGTGTGTATTTGTTTGCTTGTTGTCTCCCCTATTGGATTGTGAGTCCCTTCAGGGACTGAATTTTGCCTCTTTTTGTATCCCCAACTCTTAGCACAGTACCTGGTTCATAGAACACCTTCTTAATATATATGTGCTGACTGACTGACTGACTGCCAAATTATCTAAAGCACAGATCTGACCAGGTCACTCTCCTTCTCAAGAACTAATTAAAGATTACTTCCAATTAAAAACTCTTGAATTTGAAGCTTAAATCCCTTCATGCTCTGGCTATAGCCTTATCTTTGCAGGTTTATTATACATTACTAACTTTAATCTACTTATACTTCAACAAAACTGGTTTATTTGCTGTTTCCACAGATGGCAGTCATTCTTTCCCATCCATGCCTATTCTCCATCCCTAGAATGTACTACCTTCTCTCCAGTGCCTCTGAGAATCTTGAGCTTCCTTTAGTACCCAGCTCATGAATAACGTCCATTCAAAAGGCTTTCCTGATCCCCTTCATTGCTACTGCTGTCTCCCTACTCATAGTATCATGTATATATTTAATCTCTTTACATGTTATCCTCTTTGAGATCAGGGATTGTTTTTCATATTGTCTGTTTATCTCCAGCATCTAAAATAGTGGCTTGAACATTTTAGACTAATACTGACTGTGTTCGAGCTTGGGGAGACTATCAGGCAATATGAACATCTTGAGCTCCTACCCAGTTTCTGGAAATAGTAGCATAAGCTCTCAAGTAATAGAGAAATCTTACCAATGAAGTACTTGTAGGCTAAATCATCATTGCTGACTACCATCCTCAGGATCTCAGGTCTCAAACTTATGTAGCTATGGTGATCAGAAGAATCTCTAAGCAATTGGTGGGTCCTCTGACCCATACATATCATCAGGACATGCTCTCCACTAACAAAAGTCCCTACCCTCTAACCTGACCAGGGAATCAATCAAAAGTAATCATTACAGGATGCAGAACTGTGGCAGAAGAGGGCACCTGCTAGCAAAGGGCTAGGGTATGTATTTCTCAGCAAGGATCAATGGTGAATGTCTACTTTCATGGGAGGCAGTTATTTCTGACATGGATTCAGGGCCCCTGTAATTTGGGGAAACCACCAAATTGATAAAGCATTCTCTGGATCAAATGAGATAATACTTGAAAGGTACTTAATACAGTCCCTAACAAAGTAAGTAATTAATAAATATTTCCTTCCCCTTCTCCTGATCACTCTAATTATACTTAAATGTGTCCCAGATTACATAATGAGAGAGATATTGATGCCTTCATAAGATATTACAAAGTTTTTCTCTAATATATGTTTCTTTTTCTTTCTCTTCTTTCTTCTCTTTTTCCTCCTCCTCTCCCTTTTCTTTCATAAATACATACTACCTAGGAACCCACTTCCTGGTCCTTAAGATTGAAAAAAGAATTCTGGGCTGAGAATCAGGAAACTTGATTCTGGTCCTGGCTCTAGATTTGTGACTTTTGCATGCCATTCACATAGTTTCTCATCTATCACACGAGGTTAAGAATGCCCAGTAGCCAATAGCTAATGAGTAGGTAGGTTGTTGTAGTGAACAGCATGCTGGATTTGGAATTATAAAGACCTGAGGATGAATCCTGCCTAAGATACTTACTATGTGATCCTAATTAAATGACTTAACCTCTTCCTGACTCAGTTTCTCCTTGAGTAATAAAAATATCTACCTGACAGGATTGTTGTGATGATCAAAAGAGATATGTTCAAATCTCATTTTGCAAGTCAATGCACTATATACATGCTAATTATTATTCACCTGTTTTTTCTTATTATATGAGTATACAAATGCAGATCTAATGAAATAATATAAGTGAAAACTAGCCTGAAAAGTTACAAATGCTATGCATGTTTAAGGTAATGGGGGGGGAAAGCCTATTAGACTGAGAGGAATGATTCTGTTGAACTGGTGCCTGGAGTTCTGGATATTAGACTTGTTTCTATAAATCATCAACAGAATCAGGCTTCACTTGAAGAGTGTCCCACCTCTACTAGCTCATATTATCCTCCCTCCCCATTCCCATCTGCAATGATAATTTCAACTGGACCTTAGAGTAACCTTAGGGACAGCTATCCAGGAGGGTGAGGGGAGGCTCCTTCCATATTGAGTGGTCATTAGCTCCATCTCTTTCTTACATGTGAGCATACCTTTCACTTTTTAAACGAAATAAGGATTCTATTGTGAAAGAAAAGTATAAACATCCATAAGTGATTTTTAAAATAAATTTTATTTTTTCCATTGTTGTTTCTCCCCAGTGATATTCCCCAAGAAACCTTCCCTTGTAACAAAATACTGTCCAACAAAAAAGCCAGCATATTGACCACATTGAACAAAGTATATCTCATTCTGCACCTGTAGTCCACCGCCTCTCTGCTGAAAAGAAGGCACACTTCACTATTGGCCCTCTGGAATAATAATTGGTTATTACATTCATGAGAGAAATAAAATCTTTTCAGTGTTGTTCTTCTTTACATTGCTGGTCTAAATTGTTTTCTTAGTTCTGTTCACTTTGATCTTGAGTTTTCAAATGAGTTTCCCATTTTTATATCCTTTTTCTGTGACCTAGAAAAAGATTTCTCTTCCTCCCTAGTCCATCAGTCCATCTTTCCCATACTCTTCATTTCTGTTCCAGTTTCCTGCATTCTTTTTACACTCATTTCCAGACTTGATTTTGAGGGCATCTTCCTTCTTTTAATGACTGCTTTAGAAGCTCCCATTAAGACTATATACAATAGAATAGGATAAGGATAACTGGGGAGTGTTTTTAAAACTCTGATTTACTAAGGAACTCAGTTCTTTCACTGATAATAGTAGCAGCACTGGGCCCCAAGTAAGTAAAAAAGAAGACTTCAGAAAGGAATAAGTTAGGAAACCCCCTGAAGGAAAAAGGAAAAGGAAGATACACTAATGGATGATGGAGCTATCTAGTCATTCTGGACTGTGCATAGTAGATTTTTTTTTTTTTTTGTGGTGGCAAAGAATTGAAAATTGAGGAGATACCCATCAATTGGGGAATGTTTGGACAAGTTGTAGTATATGATTATAATGAAATACTATTGTGCTTTAAGAAATTATGAGTAGCCTTGATTGATATTTGCTTACATTGTGTTTCCTTTATCTGATATATCGTTTGTGTAGATAAGATTTTTCTTGCACACCAATGATAAGTTTGGAAATATGTATACATATATTTGATTTGCCAATATTTTAACATAATTAACATGTAGTGGATATCCTGCCATCTAGGGGAGGGGTGGGGAGTTGGGGGGGAAAATTTGTAACGGAAAGCTATGTAAGGGTTATTGTTGAAGAATTACCCACACATATGTTATGCAAATAAAATAAAAATTAAAAAAAAAAAAGAAATTATGAGTAGGAAGAAAACCATATACACCCAGAGAGAGGGAAATGAAATATGGACCACAACGTAACATTTTCATGATCTCTACTGACATTTGTTTGCATTGTGTTGCCTTTCTCTGATTCTTTTTTTTTTCTTGTAGATAGGATTTTTCTTGCATAACTTCTCAAGCATTTCAACATTATTAGCATGTAGTGGACTTCCTGCCATCTAGGGGAGGGGAGGGGACTGGGGGTAAAATTTGTAATGGAAAGCTTTGTAAAGATCAATGTTGGGGAACTACCCATACATATGTTATACAAATAAAAAGCTTTAATTAAAAAAAAAAAAAGAAATTATGAGTAGGCTGATTCCAAAAAAAATCTGGAAAGATTTACATGTATTGATGCAAAATGAAGTGAGCAGAACCAGAAGAATATTGTACACAGTAATAGCAATATTAAATGATGATCACTGTGAATGACTTAGCTATTCTCAGCAATACAATGATCCAAGATAATTCCAAAAGACTTATGATGAAAAGAAAAAGTTATCCACATCCAGAGAAAGAATTGATAGAGTATGAATGCAGATCAAAGCATACTATTTTTCACCCTTTTGTGGGGTTTTTTTGTTTGTTTGTTTGTTTTTGGTAGGTGTCTGTTTCTTCTTTCACAACATGACTAATATGGAAAAATGTTTTATATGATTGCACATGTATACATATCCTTATCAAATTACGTACCAGAGTAGGGAAGGAGGAGGTGAGAGAGGGAGGGAGAAAATTTGAAACTCAAAATCTTTAAAAAAATGAATGTTAGGGAAGCTAGTTGGTGTAATGGATAGAGCACCAGCCCTGAAGTCAAGAAAACCTGAATTCAAATCTGGCCTCAGACACTTAACATTTCCTGGCTATGTGACCCTGGACAAATCACTTAACCCCAATTGCTTCAGGGAAAAAAAATGTTAAAAATTGTCTTTACATGTAATTGGGGAGCAAAAAAAATTTTTTTAAGACTGTGAATAGCCTTTGATACAACAATACTACTATTAGGTCATACCCCCAAAGAGATCAAAGAAAGAAAAAAAAAAAACTTATATGTACAAAATTACTCATAAAAGCTCTTTTTGTGATGACATACAATTAAAAACTGAAGGGTACCCACCAATTAAGGAATGGTTGAACAAGTTAGGGTATATGAATATGATGGAATACTATCACACTGTAAGAAATGATGCAGAAGATTTCAGAGAAATTTTCTATGAAGACTTTTATGAATTGATGCAGGGTGAAGTGAACAGAATCAGAAGCATAGTTTATACAACTATAGCAATTTTGTAAAGACAAACTACTTTGATACACTTGGAAACTCTGATTCATACAGTAACCAAGCATAATTCTAGAGAATTAATGTTGAAATATGCTGTCTACCTTCTGATAGGGAGCTAATGGGATTAAAGTACAGATTGTGATTCTTTTTTTTGGTTGTGTCCAATTCAGAAATTTGTTTTTGCTTGACTATATTTGTAACAGGGATTTTGTTTCTCTTGCTTTCTCAGTTGGAAGGAGGGGAAGTAGTAATGGGAGAATCTTTGTGAAAATAAAAAAAGAAAGAGGAAGGAACAGCTGTAGCATCAGGTGAAGCTACAGAAAAATGATAAGGGTGGTAGCAGAGCAGAATTGGTCAAGCAGTTAAAACACTAAAGAAAGAAAAACACAATGACCAGGGAAGCCAAGAGAACAAAGACTTCCTGGTAGTAAACACATGGAGCTTTTCCGGCTCCTTCCTCCTAATACATGCTTTTCCAGTCATCCAGCCCTTAACTGTGTCCTTAATTCCCCCAGTGGTAAAGGAAGGGTAGGAATTCAGGGAGGAGGGACAAAGGAAGTGGAGTCATGTCATAAACCAACAGGAAGGGCTCCTTTATGGAAACCATCACAAACCCACCCCCCCACCCCCACCCCCCGAGTATGGCCCCAGATAAGGCAAACGTCTACTTCCTTTTCCTTACAAGAAAAGAATGACTTAAAATCCTAAGGATTCTCTGGGACTAGTGACTACCAAAGAGGCCAATGATGGAGAGGAAAGGGGTGGGGGAAGGTGGGGGGAAGTTCCTTATAGACTTAAATATTCATTGCAGCAATTTAATTGTTTTTTTGGGGGGGGTAAGAAAAAAGAAGACAAAATTGGTACCTAGCAATTGGAGAATGGCTGAACACATTGTGATACATGGATATAATAAATTACTGTTGTGCTGGAAGAGATGATGAAATATAGAAGAGGAATTCAAAGAAATGTGAAAAGATTCATAGAAACTGATGTAGAGTGAAGAAAGCCAAAACAGGAGAGCAATGGTAATGGCTACAATGATGTAAATGAAAACAATAATAAAATACATCAGGAAACAGATTGAATCTCATGACTAATTTCAGTTTCAGAGAAACAGTGATGAAACATGAATTCAGATTGTTGCATACTCAACCACTTCATGGAGTTTTTTTCTAAACTATTTTTCTTGTTATTTTTCTTTGTTATAATAAAAAGCATGAGTAAAGCATCCTTTTTTAAAAAATATGTTTAAATATCTTTAAGATTTCTACTTTTTTTTTTCTTTTTTTTTTTTAAATCCTTTGACAGTGCCATTCCTTCATTATTGTCTTAACCAGGACTCAATAGACATTACCACTGCTAACATCTGTAGATGTCAGGCAGTAGATAGTAAAAACCCAACCATTGGGATTGGGGTTCAATGGCAGCACTCAGAAGAGACATCGGGAGAATTGAAAACACAGGCTGCCAGATCCAGAGAATCTGGCAAAAATCTAAGGTACCAGAAATAGAAGAGCAAAATAGTGGTCTGATCTAATGATCAGGAATTTGAGTATAAGGTTGGGGTTTGCTTATATGAAACAGAACAGGGGACCTTAGCTAGAACTGGGGGACAAGTCAGAGCAGGGCCAGTGATGAGAATAAAGGTGCCAAGTCCCTTGCTAAGAATTCAGATGTCCTTATATCACTTCCTCTTAGTCAGGATGCATTCCAGAGCCTGGGGCAGGATTGAACTGACAGATGAGGGTTAAATAGTCTTGGCTGTGGGGATTTATGTCTACCTAATAAAAACAAAATTTCCTTGGTCGCCTCTTGTGAGAATAAATTTGAGAGAAGGCTTCCCAACATCTTTTACATTAGAAATAATTGGTCTTTGAATTTGTTACTTTAGCTTTTCTGATTTTAGCCCTCAAATTCACACTTTCAACTAGTGAGTGTTTACAGCCTGATCTAGTGAATTATTTGGTGGGGGGTATTCTATTTTGTATTTCTGAATACAGAGTTTTCTGAATAATATTTTATTGGATGATTATTATGGATTCACTGAATTTTAGAGCTATAAAAGACCTGAAAAATCAGTTAGTTTGAGTGGGATAAAGTGGAAAGAATGCCAGTGATGTAATGCCAGTTCTGAAGATAAAAGTATCTCAGCATGGTCATTTACTCCCTGAGTAACCTAGGGTGATCACTCAGCCTCAGTTTCCTCATCTGTAAAAAAGCAGAGGCAAGGATTATGCAAACTCTAAGGAGCCTCCCATCTCTAAATTCATAAATCTATAAGACCATAAAAAGGGAATAAAAGTCAGGTGGCTAATATCTGGATGAACTGATGCTCAGATCCAAGGCCAATGCTCTTTCCATGATCTCACACTTCCATTTAAAATAATCATGCCTTTTTGGAATCTTTTGCTTTGATACTTAGAGATGCTTCCAATGGGACCTTCCCCCCCCCCTCTCTCCTTTCTCCCACCCTGTTTTACTGGTACCTATATGCAAAGGGAGGGAAAAGAAAGCAGGGCATCCTAGATATGCCCTCCATGCCTCCCATAAGGAGAACACAGCCATGTTGCTTCCTTCCCCTCCCCAACTCAGCAGATGGCTGAGGCAAGGGGGCTTAAGGGATGCTTTGGTTATGCTAGAGTGTTTGTGATGGCAGCTTATCCCCTTCCCAAGGCTGCTGGGAAGATTATTAGATAATTTTCAAATTTGTAAAGCGCCTTCAGCTCCTTGGAGGGAAGGTGCTATATGACAGTAATAACAATAACAATCCTATCTGTCAGAGCCATTGAGAAAATGAATCTTGTTATCCTTGGGAACCAGCAGTAGGAACCTCAGCAAGAAACACGAAAATAGACCCAGGAACTTGGTCACCTGACTAATCAGTGGGAGTGAAAAGTGCAGCATGGGAAAGGGAAGGCAGAGACCAGGAGACCCATCCAGGCCCAGCTGAAAGGCATGCAAAGCAGCTCTCTGAGTGTCATACAAATTGCCTCGGATGCTTCACCAATTAAAATGACTTTAGGACAAGTTTAAATCAACTTAGAGTGCAAAGTATTATTATTTTTGGAATTCTCTGAAGTAAGCAGGCAGGAGTAAGAAGCAAGGAGCCCGTCTGCACAGATTGTCACTCACTCAGGAGTAATGATGGGAAATCCATCACAGGTTATTGAATTTGGGGAATTAATAAGTATGTTTACACATACACAATGAAAATCAAGGGCAATGCATCAAAAGTGTAGCTGACTGGCTGGGTGATTTTGACAAGAGTTGAGTTTCACTGCTAATGATGTTCCAAGACTGATCACAGCTGGGCTGCAGGCCCCCTGGCCTTCATCCCCAGGCCCAGCAGGGGCAAGGACCATCGGCCTAAAATGCCAGAGCGAGAAGGAGCCTTGGAGGGCATCATTTTGCAGATGAGAAAACTGAGGCCCAGAGTGGAAAGCAATGTGTTCCTAATTGCATAGGAAGCCCGGGGATTCTTCCCAAACTACATCTCAGCTGAACCCCCTTGCCCAAACTCCTTTCTCCAGGTGTGGAGAATAACTGTAATTAGACCAACAAACTGAGAAAAGGCCAGATATCCAAGGAATAAGCAGCTACTTTCCAGGAGATGGAGAAAAAGCAAGGGTGACCCTATGATACTATAAAGACAATGAAGAATTTAGAGTGAGAATACTTGGGTTAAAAACCTAACTTTCTTTGTGTCACATTGGGTAAGGCTTTGGCCATCTATTGCCCTCAGACTTATTCCCTGTCTGATCTGTTTTCCTCACCTATGAAAACAAAGGATTGGATTAGATAAAAGTCCCTTCTAAAGTTAAGTAATAAGATCTTATGGCTACTCTGAGAAATCCATAGCAGCTAAAGGGAGCACACTGTCTTCACTGGAAAGGATGGATTGAGAGGAGATCATGGAAAAAAAAAAAAAAAAGAGAGGAGATCATGGGACCAGGGATGGAGAGACAACCATAAAAAGGATTCTAGAGCAGGCCAACCAAGTCTTCCATTCTCTGTTACTACTGGAGACAAATCATATTAACTTATAACAATAGCCACACTGCTGGAGACAAAGAATATAAAATAGCAACAGTGTTAATATTGTGTTGTGTGTATGTGAAATCACTTTACAATTTATAAAGCATTATCCTCACAATAACTCTATAAGGGAGGCAGGGAAAGGAAATGTTATTCCCATTTTACATATGAGAAAGTTGAGGTAAAGAATGACTAAGTGTCTTGCCCACAGTGAAAGTGGCAACTCCAGGACTGGAATTCTTTATTCCACATCCAATAGATTTTCACTATAATATGCTCTACCTTGGGAGAAGGCAGTTGGTATAATGGAAAGAGCACTGGTTCATGGAACAGAGATCCTGAGTTCAAATTTCTACTCTTATGCATATTCCCTGTTTGATCTGTTTTCTAGGGAATTGGATCAGATGGTTTCTTAAAGACCCCTCCTGGATGTGAGAGAATCCATGGCTATCACTTGGCTCTGGAAGTCTCAGAGACAGTTTTTTATGCAAGCCTATCCTTGGCCCTCAGAGCATACTCTGGGAAACTTGTTCTGATCAAGACCCAAGGGTCTTAATGGCTGAGACCAGAAATGAGCTATCAGGACTCTGTTGTGCTGGAGAGCAATGCTTTCACCCTGGCCCCGGGCATGGGTCATTTCAAGTATCACAGGCCTTAACCAACTGTCTGTATTATTTAATAGTTTAATCAAAGATTCCAAACCTCCTGGCCTTGGGAGAATGGCTGGGATCTTGATCCCTAACAGGAAGTTCCATCCAGATGTTCCCTGAGTTATGTCTCCTTCCTGTTCATGACTCAAGTTCCTATGAAGGCTGCTGCTGTGTTCCTTCTCCCAGTTCAGGTCCCTCCACCTAGATAGGGCCACCCAGGTAAGAAAAGGGGCTGGGACCAGCTAGAAAGGGGAGCCCCAAGCCCACAATGGCTGTCACTTCTCTGATAGCTCCCCCCCCATCTTTCCCACCACTCCTCCCCCTTACTCAGCTGGGTTTTATTCTTCTTTGTGAACTAAGGCTTCTTCCACATCTGGGGGGAGCATGGACCCTCTTGGTAATCCAGTAAATCTTATGACTTTCCAGAATAATGGGTTTCTTTCAAATTCATAATTGAAGGAAATGCTTAATTTAAGTTAGGAATTATGAAAATAAAAGCAGAATCTTTTCCCCCCATCCAAGTTCACTGATTCTGGAGGAGTCTTGTTTGTCCTTCATTCTCAAAGAGGACCATGACATCAGGAAGATGACGCTGTGACAGGCAAGTTAACTGGATTTAAGTGAGGGAGGGCTGTGAAAAGTCACCTGCCTCACTTTCTCCTCCGGAGCCATCTGGGTCCAGTGGCCAGATAGAGAGCAAGATGGCTGGATGAAATAGGAGCCCTTGGCTTTTTTAAGCTAAGGTCTGCCACAGGTCTCAGTGATAAGACCCCATGTTCTAAACTGAGTCATATCAGGCAGCTAGGTGGGGGCAACATAGTGAATAGAGTTCTGGGCTTGGAGTCAGGAAAATGTGCGTTTGGCCCCTGCCTCAAAGTTTTAACTAGCCATGTGACCTTGTCAAGTCCTTTAACCTCTCCTTCTTTGCCTCAGTCTTCTCATCTGTAGAATGAAAGGATCCATGGCCTCAGGGGTTCCTCCCAACTCTAAATCTCTGATGTGATGCCAAATTCTGGACTGCCATCCAGATTGAACTGAAGCCCTCCTGCCTCTGGACAGCACTCTGCAGTGTTTTTATTTTAATTTTCTAGTTGTCGCAGTTAATAGCATTAGTTTGTTAATTACTGTATGTTTTAAAAGTAAGAGGAGAGGGAATTCCCATTGGGGACTTGTTCTTGGCTGAAACAATGTAATGCGATGGAAGGGAGAGTATTACTCTGATAATGAGCCTGCTTCACTGGTTCCTTAAGGACATGAGAGACCAGGTAGGGGCTGCTGAAAGAGAAGGGGTGCTCCATTAAGACACCTGAGCCACTCCATTGCTACAGAGACTTCTGACTACACTCAAGTTGGGTAGTAATAATAATACCTAGTATTTAAATAGTGCTTTAAGGTCTGCAAAACACTTTACTAATATCTCATTTGATCCTTACAATAACCCTGAAAGAGAAATGCTATTATTTTACAGCTGAGGAAACTGAGGCAGGCAGAAGTTAAGTGACTCCCTGGGATCACACACAGCTACTGTTTGAGACAGATTTGAACTTGGGTTTTCCAGCTGCTAGTACGTTCTGATGGGTGGATCCCAATTCTCCCATTCTCATTCCATTTTTTCCTCTTTCCTCTGACTCTCTTCACCTTCATCCTCCTCCTAGCCTTCTTCTGAATTCTCCTAACATGCTTCACACCCCTTGTCCTCCCCAAATCTCTCACTAGACTCCCTTCCTTCTCCCCTCTTCTATCCTTTCAACTTTTCTCCTGCTCTGTCACCATCCTCAGCATCTCCCCCCCCCCAATTTCCTTTTCATTTCAGTGGTGCTGAGAGCAGGAGGCTGGGGGTTGGAGAAGAGCAGGGTTAGTTCCCACACTGGAGAATTCAAGGAGAAATGAAACACTAAAGAAAATGTCTAGAACATTAACAGAAAGGGGCAATTTTGGGAAAGTGATGAATCTTTTCCATTAGAGGGCAGAGCTGGGGAATTTGAAGGAGAATCCTCCATCTAGAGGGGCAGACAGGGGGACACATGGTACACACACAGTTTGGAGGTTGATTAGACAGGGGCTGGAGGGTGTTGAGGGGCAGGGGGATGAACACAGCCACTAGGGGAATAGAGAATGAGCAAACAGGGATTGGAGATGTGGAGAGGGTGAGGGAGCAGAGAACAGGGAGAACAGATGGGAAGAGAGAGAAAGGGAAATAGAAAGGCAAAGAAAGATTGAAGAACAGAGAGGGAAGTTCATAGCATATAGAGGAGTTGATTAAAATCCCGGAAGAAAATGTGACGGCAAGTCTTTCTATCTTCCTATTGAGACATTTAACCTAAAAGAAATGAGCTAAATAATTTATACTGAGAATGAGTAAAATTTGCTTTGATCAAATTAAAAAATATGACTAGAAATAAAGTGTCTGCCTTGTTCTTTCCAGACGGGGAAAAGAGCTGCAGAGCAACAAAATGACGAAAACGCAAAAATAACTGAGCCTAACCCAGTGGATATTAGCGCCATATTTTTGGGAGATTACACAGCATCTCTTTGGGCCACGCAGAGAAATCCTCCCTTAAGCACCAACAGGAGAGGCTTTGCTCATTGAAGGAACACATAAAACCCAGAAAGTGAATAAAAATTTCTCTTTTTAAGAGAAAAATCCTCTTCAACTTCAGCCAGGGCTGGGCTCAGAAGCTAAGTGGGATTAAATTAAATTTCATATCAATGAAATTGAAAAAATAACAAAGCTGCTCAAATGCCCCATTTCTCACTCTTCACTTCCTACTGTTCCCACCCCCACACACTCCACTGTTCCTAACTGAGGTCTCTAGCCAAATATAACCATCCACAGATTACTGAACAGAAATAATGATATTTGTTCTCACCAAGAGTAAACCCAATTCCCAGAGAAATGCTATATCCATCTGGGAAGGGTTAATCCCAGAAAAACTAGGGAAGCAGACAGAATTCAATAATTCTGATTGAAAACTTTAGCTT
>JAJPUD010021671.1:0-22706 GCA_023553655.1 Myrmecobius fasciatus | reverse complement strand
AGTCTGCCAGAACACCTGCCCCCAATCAGGGCAGAGTGTCCCGAGTGCCTCAGATAAACTCCAGGTGTTTGGAATTTGGAGTTTGGAGTTTGGAATTTCTTCCACGATGAGCCGAGCTGAGTCCCACCCTCACTTCCGGCCTGCACAGGGGTCGTCTATTTATCTCTCTGTCCGAGTCCGACTAACCTGATATGAAGTTCTCCAGAGAGCCGTGCCCAAATATTTCTGAGTTCATTGACTTGAAGATCAGTTCAGAGGCTTATTTTATTGTTGATTTGAGAGAAGATCGGAGGAGAGGTAGAAAGTCACCTTTTCACTCCACCATCTTGGCCATCATGATCAATTCTGATGTATGTGGCTCTCTTCAACAATGAAATGATTCAGACTAATTCCAATAGTCTTGTGACCAAAAGAGCCATCTACACCCAGAGAGACGACTGGGGAAACTGAGTGTAGTTCGCAACATAGCATTCTCAGTCTTTTTGTTGCTGTTTGTTTGCATTTTATTTTTTTTATCATTTTCTTTTCTGGTTTTATTTGATTTTTCTTGTACAGCAAAATTATTTTATAAATATGTATGCATATATTGAATTTAACATATATTTCTACCATGTTTAACATATATTGAACTACTTGCCATCTAGGAAAGGGGAGTATGTGGGGGAAACTGGGACACAAGGTTTTGCAAGGGCTAATATTGCAGCATTATCTATACATGTGTTATGAAAAATAAAAAGTTTTAATTAAAAAAATGTTTGCACCAATATTCACTAGAGAAATTGGTATATAATTTTTTTTTTCTGTTTTGATCCTACTTGGTTTAGATATCAGCACTATATCTGTGTCAGAAAAAAGTATTTGTTAGGAGTCCTTCTTTCCCTATTTTTCCAAATAGTTTGTATACAATTCAGTAAATTGTTCTTTAAAGGTTTGATAGAATTCACTTGTAAATCAACCTTGCTCTGGAAATTTTTTCTTGGGGGAGTTTATTAATAGCTTGTTCAATTTCTTTTTCTAAAATAGAACTATTTAAATAATTTATTTTCTCCTCTGTTAACCTGGGTGATCTATTTTTTTGTAAGCATTCATTTTACTTAGATTATCTAATTTATTGGCCTATATTTGGGCAAAATAGCTCCTAATTATTATTTTAATTTCCTACTCAATGGTGGTAAGCACATTCTTTTTGACTTTTTTTTTTTTAAACTGAGACAATTGGAGTTGAGTGACTTGCCCAGGATCACATAGCTAGGGAGTGTCTGAGGCCAGATTTGTTTTCTTGCAACTCATTTAATTTTTTCTCTAAGAATTTGGATGCTATACCACTTAGTGCATATGTTTAGTATGATGTTATCTTAATTATCTACATTTAGCAAAATGTAGCTTCCTTCCTTATCTCTTTTATTAAAATCTATTTTTGCTTTCACTTGGTTTGAGATCAGGATTGCTGGACTTACTTTTTTATTTTAGCTGAATCATAATACATTCTGCTTCCACATTTTACCTTTACTCTGTATGTATCTCTCTGCTTCAAATATGTTTCTTGTAAGCAATATATTTAGGACTCTGACTTTTAATCTACTTTGCTATCAACTTTTGTATTATGGGATAATTCATCCCATTCAATTTCACAGTTAAGATTACTAACTACATTTCCTGCCATCCTACTTTTTCTCATTTATACTTTTCTCTCTCCTTTCTCCTTTAAACTTTTCTTCACCAGTGTTTTGCTTTTACCTTTCTCAATCTACCTTCCCTCTTTTCACCCAGCCTTTTCCCTTCTACTTCTGCCTTGCCTTCTATTAGCTTGTCCTCTTTTCCATTCCTGATTCCCTATAGAGTGAGACAAATTTATATTTCAAAGTATGTTTTTTTTCCCTCTGAGCCAATTCTGATGAGATTAAGATTAAAATAATGCTTATCCCCATTTTTCCCTGAAGTATAATAGGTCTTTTGTGTCTCTTCATGTGATATAATTTATCATATGTATCCTCCCTTTATTCTTATCCCAATAAAATTATTTTTCGATTTCTTAATTTCTCTTTTATATTATCACATTAAAGTCCACTTATATCTACACTTTCTGTCTATGTATCTTCTAACTGCCTTGATAAAAATATGGTTCTCAAAAGTTACAAGTAACATCTTCCCATGTAGGGCTGTAAATATTTTAACCATTAAAAACATAATTTATTTTCTTTCTTGTTTACCTTTCTATGCGTCTATTGAAAATAAAATTTTCTGTTCAGCTCCAGTATTTTCCTCCTAAATGATTGAAAATCTCCTATTTCTTTAAATGTATATCTTTCCCCCTAAGAGATAATGCTTAATTTTTTTGGGTTGTTCCTGGTTTGTTGATTCTTAGTTGTAGTCTAAGCTCCTTTACCTTCCAGAATATTATATTCTAGGTCCCCCATTCCTTTAATATGAAAGCTATTAAGTCCTGAACAATCCTGACTGTAGTTTTTTGATATTTGAATTATTTATTTCTGGCTGCTTGCATTGTTTTCTCTTTGATCTGATAAATCTAGAATTTAGTTACTATATTCCTTGGCCTTTTCATTTTGGGATCTCTTTCAAGATGTGATTAGTAGATTCTGTCAGTGACTTTTACCCTTTGGTTCTAGAATAGCAGGGACATTTTTCTTGATAATTTCTTAAAAGATATTGTGTAGATTCTTTTTTTGATAATAGCTTCCATTTAGTCCCATAATGCTTAGGTTGCTTCTCCTGGATCTATTTTCCAGATTAGTGTTTTATTCCAATGAGGTATTTTACATTTTTTTTTCTTTTTTTTTTCATTTTTTCCATTTTGTTTGTTGGTGTCTCATTGAATCATTCCTTTCCATTTGTCAAATTCTAATTTTAATGAATTATTGTCTTAGTTTGGCTTTTTACCTCCCTTTGCATTTGGCCAATTATATATATATATTTTTTTTTTTCTTTTTCTTCTTCTTTTTTGCTGCAATTGGGTTTGTGACTTGCCTGGGGTCATAAAACTTAGAAGTGTTAAGTGTCTGAGGTCAGATTTGATCTCAAGTTCTTTTGACTTCAGGGGCCAGTACTCTATCTACTGCACTCTCCAGCTAAAGGAGTTATTTTGTTCAGTAGATTCACCAATTTTATTTTTAATGGAATTATTTTCTTCAGTCAATTTTTGTGCTTCTTTTTATAAACTTTGCCTTTCCCTCTCTGCTAGGTATGGGACCCTGCTGAAAGGGAGTACAGCAGCCACCTTGACCTGTGGTGCACAATAAGTTTTCTGCCACATTGCAGAAATGCCCTTGTTGAGCAAGGAGCACTGGTGCATAGCATGGGAATGGGTTGAGCCTGAGGGTCACAGCTAGTTGCTCATGAGCAGGGATACCTTAACAGGGCCTCTCCTTTGTCAGTACTAGGTTGCTGACATGGCTGGGTTGGCTCTCCTCCCATTGGCAGATACCATGCATATGCAATGCTCACTAGCTGCTACTCTGAATGGTGATTGGGTATTGCTTACTGTTCAGGAGCTGATCACACTTGCAGAACTGTATATCAAAAAGGCTGTGCAGCATAATAAACTGGAGCTCTTTTCACACTCTCTGAGTTCTGCTGCCTCATTCATCTCATCTCTGAGATCAAAGGGGTCATACAAGGTGAGTTCTTAAAAGATGGCCACAATACCTCTCTACACACTTTATAGTTTTCCTGCATAGCTCTCATTTATTTTCCCCATTTTTCTATTTCTCTTTAAAAATTCTTTTTGAGCTCTTTACCAAGAAAGCCTTTTGAGCTTAAGAGCAGTTTATATCCCTCTTTGAGAGTATATAAATAAGCATTTTGCAATTGCTGTCTCTTCTGGTTTTGTGTTCTGATCTTCCCTGTCATCATAGAAGCTTTCTAAGGTCAGTGCTCTTTTTTGCTCTTAGAGCACAGGGGAGATTGTCCCAAGATTTTTTTTTTTGCAAGGGGACAAGGGGCTTTCATTTACTTTTGAATGCATTGAGGCCAGTGGTGGTGTAAGCTTTCCCATTTTGCTAAGTTGGGCTGCCCTAGTCACACTTGATATGCTAGGATTTGGGACTCACAATTTGTTTTTTTGTAATTGTGTTGGAGATCTCACAGCTGGCCTGCTGATCCACTGGCCATCTAAATGAGGACTGATTAACTAAGGCTGTTGTTATAATTTGGTGAAGAGTCTCCTGTTAATTCCTCACACAGTGCAATACTATTCCTACACTGGACCGCATTTTCTTGCCCCATTCAGACAGACATTTCTTGAAGTCCTCCTGAGGTATCTTAAGCTGGAAAATTATTATACTCTGAATGTTTGTGGACTCTTTCACTCCAAAAATACATTCAGAGGCTTGATTTAGTTGATATTAAAGAAAGCAAGGGAGAACTCAAGCAATGTTCTGGCTTTTCTCTGCAATCTTGGCTCTTTCATTACTTCTTTCAATTTCTATTTTATCATTTGGTTTGGGACATAAGAGCAGTTTTCACTGAAAATTTCTTGAAATATGTCTATGTTTTTATTTTGATCGTGGCTTTCAGGTAGTCAATAATTTTTTAAATTTGTAGATAGGATTTTTCTTGCACAACTTGTCAAGTATTTCAACATTATTAACATGTAGTGGACTTCCTGCCATCTAGGGGAGAGGAGGGTAAAATTTGTAATGGAAAGCTTTGTAAAGATCAATGCTGGGGAACTACCCATACATATGTTATACAAATAAAAAGCTTTAATAAAAAAATTATGTCTGTGATCTCTTTTCTAAGTCAGTTGTTTATCTGATGAGATATTTCACATTTTATTCTATTTTTCATTCTTTTGATTTTATTTTACTTTTTCTTGATTTCTCATGGAGTCATTAGCTTCCATTTACACAATTCTAATTTTTAAGGGATTATTTTCTTCAATGAGCATTTGTAGCTTTTTTTTTAACTTGATCACTACTTTTTAAAAATGTATTATTCTCTTCATTTGACTTTTGCATCTCATTTTCACATTTGACTTATCTTATTTATTAAGGTATTATTTCCATAAGTAATTTTTGGGCCTACTTTACCAAGTTATTGCTTCTTCCTTCATGTTAATTTTTCATCTACTTTTTGTCTGCCTCTGTTATTTAATTTAAAATATCCTTTTTGACATCTTTCAGGGCCAGAGACCAATTTATGTTCTTTTTTTAAGGCTTTTAGTATAGCTACTTTGATCTCATTGTATTCTGATGATTTTGTGTTTTGATCTCTGTCATCATAGTAACCTTTTGTAGTCAGTTTTTTAAGTTTTTTTTTCCAGCCTTTTTCATGATTTTAATTTTACTTTTAGAATTGGACTTTGTTCCTAGAGTGGAGAGTCTGTTCCAAGCTTCAGATTTTTTGTGTTCTTATGTTCTGGGCTAGTTTGGGATGTTTCTATTCTTCCAAGATAGTATGATCTAAGGAGAAATGTGATTTGTGCTCTCCTGATCTGTGTTGTTGTTTGTGAGCAACTGCAAGAAGTCTTTTCTACTTTGGACCTGCTCTTGCTAGTCTTGGAATTGTGATGTATAACCATGTATGGGCAATGCCCTAAAATCCTGCACCTAATCCCAATCAAGTATTTTCTGTATTCTCCTTCTAATCAGTTTTTGGATCCCCTTACTGTCTGTGGATTGACAGCCCAGCAATCTTCAATTATTCTAAAGGTCTGCTGCTGGCTTGCTTGTGCAAACCTGCAGAAGGCTTGAACTGCACTCCATTCTTACCCCAATGAAACATGACCTTCTAAGTTGTCATGGGCTATAAAATTCTTTCACTCCATCTTTTTCTTAGTTTTGCCAGTCCAGAATTCATATTGATTAATTATTTTAATGTGGTTTGCAGGGGAATTTGGGAAAGTTCAGCTGAGTCTTTGCCTTTACTCTTGTCATTTTGGCTCTGTTTTCACATTCCTTCAATCCTTTCAGGCTTCTACATATATTGATCCGCAAATTTTATTCCAGGTTTCTTCCTGTTTCCATTGTTTTTTGTTCTTGAGATTTTGGGGAATGAGAAGATTTTAGAATTCTGGAGCTTTGAGAGCCACATTCCAATTTCTCCCATTTTACTGATAAAGAAACTGAACTTTTTAGAGGGAAAATTTTCCATTGTTGTATAGAAGATCAGTGACAGAGCCTGGATTAAACCTTGCTATCCTCACACCTCGCCTATTGCTTTTTTCACTACCCAGACTATATTTTGAGTCATGCCAACTAATGAAAACATAAGAAAAATACTTAAATATATGTTGTTTTATAATATCATATAGAGTTTGTAGAAAAGTCATAGATTTACCAAGTTAGCATTGCTAACTATTGTTTTCTATTGAATTGTGGTATCATTTATGACTTTTCCCAGAAATCACAACAACTTAGAGCAAAAGAAACATGAGCATTAGTGCATCATAATTCCACTTTGTTTTTTAAAAAAGTTAAAAGCTTAAAAGGAAAAAAAATTGACTTGGTGGCATAAATCTTTTAAAATGCCATGGCAGGCAAGTTGGGAAATTCTGTATTCAGAGATAATAGCTTGAAATTATGTGATGCCTATTAAACAGAAATATCTCTAGTTGCTACATGAGATGTTTAATATAAAGGAGAGGAATTAAAGAATGCTAAAAATCCAAACAGCATTGCCTCATACTGAATGGCTAATATTCTGAAACACAGACTCTGCTTCAGGCAAACAAATTTAATTAAATAAATTTTATATTCTCAAAGATAAAGCTGCATTATTTATGCACTGATGATGATGCTTTGAATCAGAGGAAAAGAGATGAGTAAAAGTTAGTATGGAAACTTATGAAGAAAAGAGTAAACATTTTGGATGTTCAGGTAGTATAAAGCCAAAGTTATTCAGAAGAGCAAAGATCAAGTTCACTGAACTTTTCCATTCAATAGAAATAGAAAGTTATAGTGGCTATATGAACTCACCAATATCTGTTACATTTCAGTAATAGATGATATAGTAGCATGATCCATGTATCTGGGATGGCCTGAAACATGCTAGTTGTGTGTGACCATGGGTAAAACATTTTAGTGCATCTATGCAAGTTTTTAAAGGTTATATATTGCCTTTCAGTTGGTGATTTGCATCACTAGAGAAAATTTCCCAACTGGGAGATATTATAAATTAAAAAAATTGTGGGTTTTTTCTTCATATTCATCAATGAGTAATAATAGTTATGAGATAAACAGTCTTAAGGCTACTTTCAAATATGGAGAGTATTTCTTTACAGGTTTATATGCTGAACCTTTATACCCTTCAACATTAATTTTAGATAAGGCCCTTATCCTTAATTACCTGAAAAATATTTGTGTTTTTTTGTTTGTTTTTTGTTTGTTTTTTTATAAAGCTTTTTATTTACAAAACATATGAGTGATTTTTCTACATTGGCCTTTGCAAAAACTTTTTTTCCCCAAGCTTTTCCCCTCCTTCTCCCCACCCCCCACCCCTAGATGACAGGTAATCTAATACATGCTAAATAGGATAAATTATATGACAAATACAATACATGTATACATATCTATACAGTTATCTTACTGCACAAGAAACATCAGATCTAGAAAGAGAAGAAGAAAAAACAACCTAAGAAGGAAAACAACATGCATGGAAATATTCACAGAAAGCGTTAAAATGCTGTGTTGTGGTTCACACTCAGTTCCCACAGGCCTCTCTCTGGATGTATATGACTATCTTCATCACTGAACAATAGGAACTGGTTTGAATCACATCATTGTTGAAGAGAACCATGTCCATCAAAATTGATACCTGAAAAATATTTGAAAAAAATGTCATCAAGATCATAGTCTCTGATCACAGTACTGAACAGATGGCCCATCAAAATATAAACTCTTTTGAGTATTTTAGCCATAGACTAGTAAGATTTTTAAGTTCCGGCCTTCATTTATTATAGGAAAAGCACTGTGCTAAAGTGGGGTCTTGTTTCTTTTTTTTTTTAAGATTTGATGAATAACAATAATATAATTATATATTTCCCCCTCCCAAGGTACTTTCAAAGTAATCCATATTGAGAACCTAATGAAGAGATTAGGGGAGAAAAATCTCAAACATTTTCAGTTTTTAGAAGAATCAACTTTTTCAACATATACAAGACATTTTTATATGCATATTATAAGATACAAAATTCAGACGACGATGAATTTGATCCCTGAAAATCACTTAATGCATAGCAAGGGTTGAGTTTGAACATGTCCTCCCAAATCTCAGTTTAGTGTATAAAAAGTCAATGTAACTTTTAATATATAAGTGATATTTATAATGTAGTGATTTTGATTTCAAATTCACCACACATATATCATCCACTCATGAAGTATGGAGTGATACACTGGGTGTTATAGGATACAGGAAAATGAAAAGTTTTCCTCATGGAACTGAAAATCTAGTATGAAGCTATAATGCTTATAGAGAGAATATCAAAAAGTACAAAATATCTTTGAATGAAATGTTGCATCTCTAAAGCTTCTTCTCCTTTCTCTATGTCAAAGTATTTGTTAAATATATAAATTCCTATAATCCTGAACTCAGTTATCTATAAAAAATAATTACTTAAAACTTGGATCTCTGTCCTAGAAGCACATAACCAAATATCAGCACACTATTATGGATGCATATATAGATAGGATATAGAGAAGAAAAGGGGAAGGGAACAAGCATTTATATTAAAATCTCATCAGATTCCACAACAATCCTGAGGTAGGTACTATTTCTCTGTTATTCTCCTTTTACAGTTGAGGAAACTGAGGAAAGCAGAAGTTGACTGATTTGCTTAGAGTCACATAACTAGTAAGTGTCTGAGGTCATATTTGAACCAAGTACTCTTCCCACTATGCCATTTAATTGCTTCCATATAGGAAATATTTACAAATGTTAAACCCAAATATAAATAGCATCATGCTAATATCTCATATAGGTGTAGAATGAGCTTATCTTAGTGAAAGTGAAGCTCAGCTTAGCTGTGTTTGAATTGTAAGAGTGCTTGTGTTTGATAAACTTAGGAGGTATATTCTGCGCTCTCACTTTCTAAATCAGAAGGCGCCTGGGAAAAGTTACATGGTTTGAAAAGGATTGCTAGAGTTCTTTCTAAGGTGGTCTGACTTGGTTCATAGAGCTGAAGATTCATAGGTTTTCTTCAAAGTGATCTGAAGAATTGGGGCAACAATACTACTAATCTCTATGCACTAGAATCTTCTGACTGGGAATGATCTAGTGCCTAGCTGGATCATTTCAATTTGATTGCGTCCTGGAGAGGCTTCTACTAATATCCTACTTTGTCTGAGGAGGTTATCTTCAGGTCTTAAATTAGACTACCTTGGGGAGTTTTTGGCAATGTTGAGGATTTGATCATTGGTGACCATCTCAGTATTTTGTTTATGCTTCCCTCCCAGCTTTTGTTTATGTTTCTATTCCCAGTTTTAACATTTTATATTCTTTAGAAGAAACATAATAGAGACATGACTTTGAAGAGAAGAAGTCCTAAGTTCAAATTCTATTTATGAAACATACTAATTTGTGATCCTAGTCACCTAACTTCTCTTTTCTCCAGGTGATTCTAAGACTGAGTTCCAGAGTTGGTGCTGACTTGCTTTGGAAGAGAGAGTTTTCTCACAATTTTCTCTATACCAATGAAAATCACAGGATGGATCCATTTTTTCATAGAATACTAAATCTATACAAATAAACTATTTGTGTTTAGTTAAAATAATCATTTTACTTATTTGGTATATTTTTAATCACTAGCAATTAAAAGAGTATGGAAATTTATTGAATGACCTGTGTATGGCTCTAGGCAAAACAGGGCTAATGGAAAGAGCTTTCAGGGAGGATGATTTTGTTCATTATAAAGACTTTGCTCATTCATAGGTAAGACTATCTGAGAATATTATGTATTCCTTCATGAAGTAATGGTTTCTTTGTTTTTGGTATCATTTCAACAGAGGTAGGATGACTACTTTATGCAAATGTAAAAATAACTTATTCTTTGATTAGGGGTTGCATTAGAAGATGTCTGATTTCCTTTCCTACTATATTGTAATGTGTGATCTCTGAGCTTACTTTTCCAATCAACATAGAAACTAGACAATTTTCCAGAGTATAGAATCCATATCTCCCATTAGGATACTAAAAATAACCTTGAGGAATTGAGGTATGTTTTCCATTTCTATTGCTGATGAGTCTCCTTCTATTTTTCCCTAATCCATTGTCAGTGATTTCTGTTTCAATATCAATTAATAATTTAATTTTTTTCTCGATAAGGAATGATTAATGTCAATTAGCTTTTTAAAAGGATGATTCCTGACAGAATCACAAAAAATTCTATCAAATATCCATATTAATTTGTTCCTTAGAGGAAAGGGAACTCAAACTTAAAATAGAAACTACCAAACATTGTCTTCCTCTCTCTTTCCTCATCAAAAAAATTTCACCAATTTTGTTTTTCAGTGAATTGGTGTCTTTTTCATATCTCTTTTGTAGGGCATTATATGCTTTTTCCAATCCTTCTTGCAATGATCTCATTTAATTTCCTCATTTTTCTTCTAATTCTTTTTTAAGATTCTTTATGTAGTCTTTCAGGAAAGCCTTGTGAAATGGGACCAGCTCATGTCTCCCTTTTTGGCTTCCTCTGGAGTTGCTTTACCTTTATGAACCTCAGGATCTGAGGTCTGTTCTTCTTCCTCTCCATAAAAGCTGTCTATGGTTTTGTTTTTTATTTATTTATTTTTAAAAGCTTGAGGTCTGTTTAAAGCAGAGGAGCCACAGCTGCTTTAATTTGCCCGGGGGCTGTTTTGCTGATTGACCTCCTGGTGCTGGGCTATTGAGGCTAGGTCAGGTGTTTTCAGTGGTTTACAATCTACCTTTTACAAAAGGTAGATCTGCCAAAGCATGGCCCAAGAGGCTCGCAGAAACTTCCCAGGAACTTAGAAACTGCTGTGTTCTGAGCCCAGGCCTGGCTTCCTGCCCTGTCTCCTGTAGCTGCTGTCTGAACTTGGCAAACCAGCCCCCCTGCCTGACTGAAACAGACGTGTTCTGAAGGTCTTCCAAGGTAACTTCTTCTGGGAATGTGTTGTACTCCAAATATTTGGGGGTGCTTTGACTCCAGAACTAGTTTAGAGGGTTAATCTGCTGTTGGTTTGAGATAAGTTCAGAGGAGGTCATAGAGAGTTGTGTCTGCACTCAACCATATTAGCTCTTCCCCCCTTCCCCAAGTTCATTTTGATTGAAGAATACTCAGAGGGCAAGTCACTCTCTTGCTTTCAGGAAATAGTGTCTTTGATATTGGGTTGTTGAATTATTAGATTAGTTCAAGCAGGTTGTTCCTCAGAGTTGGCTGCTCACCAAAAACAGCTGCTGTGGTTATTCCCAAATTCTGCTATGGAGTCATGTACTGGTCATTTAGTCGCTTTTCTGGCTTTAAAAGTATACAAGGTCATAATTTGGTCTCTTCCATGTCTGACACTCAATCACCTTATTTCAGGGGAAAAAAAAAAGGAAATACAGTGGGGACAAGAAGTCAACTGGGTCATGCATTTATAACTACATGGTAAACAGGGAGGAGAAATCTTGAGATCTTTTCTCTATTTTAATGCTTCAAATAGTTCTTATAATTTGAAAGAGTTCTCTTATTTTGAGCATACATTCAGTTGAAACTCAGCAATCTTATCATCATCATGCAGTAAGCTAACAGTAATCATGGGATACATATAAATGTTCTAAACTAGGGAGAGGAATGGTTCCTTCCTTATAACAATTGATTCTTGGAGTGAGAGATAGTATGCAAATCAATAGAGTTTATGAGCCAAATAAATTATATGAGAAGTTTGGTTAGAATAATAAGATTTCGGAGAAGGAGGAAGAGTTGTACTAAAGCTCAGAGAATAGATTTTTGAGGAGATTTTTAGAATCAAGAAAATAGAGACAGACAGACATACAGATAGACATAGACTTAAAGAAACAAAGGAAAAATTTCTAGTAGAGTGGTAAAATGTTAGATAATGGTCATAAATTGCATTTATTTTTATATTTTTAAAGATTAATTTGATTTTTGGTTTCTTAACACTTAATGTTCTCTTTGCTACTTCAATTATCCATACAATCTCCCATTATAGGTTTTTTTGTAATTAATAATGTATCCTATTGGTTTCTTTTCTGTCTATTTTCTCATCTAATGCATACATATCAGTGAAGAATGTGTTAAAATATAGGTTATTTATTGCATACTTTTCAAGGATTCACAGGATATTTGCAATCAGCATGATTATGCATATATATGCATTTATATGTATACATGTATGTAGAAAGTATATAGAATGTAATAATCTATAGTATAGAATAGTATGTAGAATGTAATCATCTAAGCAGGACAAAGAAAAGTTTAGGGAGGTGGTGAGGGACACTCAAGGTTGCATCTATTTTGAAGAACAATACCTCAAAATGGTGATTTACATTCCTTATATTGATAATGTTTCACAATAAAATGAACAAGTATTTAGTCACATGATTTTGCATGGTAAGCCATGTTAAATCTAGAATGGTGGTACTAAAAGTGATGATCAGAATATAAGGAACAAGGCAATAATCATTAATCATGGCCAATGTAGGAAGCATGTTAATGCAATTCAGATAATTGTATGAACAAAGCTAACCAAAGAGTAGGTAGTTTATTTAGGCATAGACAACACTGGAGTATAAAGCTATAAATCATTTCTCTTGTGGAAATTGCCTATTTCATATTTTTTACAGCATAATAAAAAATATTCCTTAGTCAAAATGATTCATCACCTATCAGTTAAAAATGGGGTTTTATTTAAGTCTCATGAGGTGGCAAGAAGTCAAAAGAATATGTTAGTTTGTGCATGTTCATAAATTCATAGATTGATAGATTCAGTTATTGAAGAAAACTTTTAAGTCACGTAGTTCACCTGTCTCATGTTGTAGTTGAGCAATTTGAGATCAGAGCAGTTAAATTGCTTGTCCAAGGTCATTCATGTGTGGTAGAAATAGGATTTGAGTCAATTTGAAAGGTGATTATGAAGAAGCTATTTTGAGATTCAGAAATCTGGGAACAATTAAAAGTTATAGATTTTGGAGCAAGTTAAATTCATCTGTAATTAGCAAATATTTTATTCTTTGCTTTTAGTCAAATCTTAACATTAAGATATTTATCAATTTAAGATAATCTAATCATGCATTAAAAATTTAAGTAAATATCAAAATAATCATATTTTATTAAATTTATTAAAAAATTAAGTTTATTAGATCTTTAATCTTAGAAATATTCTGCTGTGAAGTTTTAATCATCTCTTAGAATTTTGTAGGGCCTAGTATTAACTATTTTGACTGAATGAAAAACTATCCTGTTAATTTCTGTAGTTTATTTAGGCTGATTTTTTTCCTATACAACTAATGGAGTTACCCAACTGTTTACCATTTATGCACTGCCAGAGGAGCATTGCAGTCATTCAAAATAGCTTAAAATGTTGTCTTTGAGTGCTATCACCAATGGAAAATTTAAAAAGACCTTTCCATAATTTCTCAGAGAAGTATTGAAGTCTATCTATTCTTTACTTTTAATAACAAGAGCTATTCCTTTATTTCTGGATAAACTCCAGATTGCAGTAATCTTAATTTTCAGTCAGTCAAAGCAGTATAAGACATGGCATTGTACCTAAGATATATCCGAGTAACTTTGGGCTGTTTTTTTTTTTTTAAATCAAAGACCATGTTCAATATCATTTATGATCTTAGTGTAAGAAAGTGTTGAATCTATCATTTTGGCCAGGAGATTAGATGTATTTCTAAAACAAAGAGATAATTATACCCAAGAGGCAAAGTGTGTAAAATAAAATGGTTTAAGCACATAAATAATTAATTTTGTATCCTGTAGTCAATTAAGGAACTAATAGTTCTTGGAAACAAAATATGAAGTCACAACCTTCTGCAATAAAGAAATTGATTTGGTGGTAAAAATAAATATTGATTATAAAAAGGTATATTTTACTACCAGAGAACTTTAAGCACATGAAATATTCACTCTTTAATCCTCTTAAAACTCTACAAATCTGACAAAGAATTCACTTAGTAAAATCTTTTTCCTGAAGATATTAAAAGGCAGTGAGATAATTTATTTTTATCTATTTTTATTATATTTAAAAAAGAATTTCTTAGAAGAAGGAATTTATTCCTTAAAATAGGATAATGAACATGTTAAACTAACAAGATATTCTTCTATAATTTGCCAACCCGAAATTTATATCACTGTCATCTAATTTGTGTAAGTTTATATATGCGTGTCAGTCAACAAGCATTTATTAAGCAACAACTGATATCAGGCATTATGCGAAGTGCTGTGTATACAAAGAAGACAAAACATAACCCCCATTCTCAAGGAGCTCACAGTCTATTGGAGGAGACACTCTGTTAACTATGTACAAACAAAATACAAGCAAGATAAATTGGGAATAATTACAGAGAAAAGACATTATTTTAAAGAATTATTAAGAAAGGTTTCTTATAAAAGGTGGGATTATGATTCTTTCAGTTTTCTGGAGGACACATATATGTAATTTTTATTTTTACTATATAATGAAGCCAAATGTGTGGTGAATAACTAGCAATCTCTAACAAAAATGAAAGACAAACAAATGTTTAAAGACACTGATTTCTTTCCATGATATCAGACTTGAAAGACAAAACCATAAATATGGTACCTCTTATTTACAACTACACCTCCTCAGTTAGTAATAATAATAAAAAAAAATGACAGCAGGGAGAGTATGTGAAGACATACTTTTTTCCTCTGTAATCTTAACTTTTCTTAGTATTATATGATTCTGAGATACATTTTAAAATGTGGTTTTCTTTTTGGCAAAATGTTGAGAATATTCAGTATAAGTTATTAAGCAAACATAGGAATACATATGTTAATCAGAACTAAATTCAAAAGATTGACTTTTGCTACAAAATTAATTCATTATTAAACCTTTATAATTTATAAGAAAAATTGCACTGGTTAAATCTGCTTATAGACAATACAGTATAGAAGGCAGGGAACTAAATAGCATTGGATAAAGCTCTAGGACTGCTGTTTGGAAGACTTCGGGTACTTAGTAGATATGTGACTTTGGGCCAGTTTAATTGCTTTTTGCCTTGGTTTTGTCAATGGTAAAATGGGGGTAATAATAGCATACCTCTCAGAATGGTTGTGAAGAATAAGATAAAGCATTTAAAATATAAATCATTTTAAAACATTTAGCACTAAAAAATTGTTTATTTTTGTCTCTGGCTTGCATCCTTTTCCATTTAGAGTCATAATGATTTAGATTCAAATCTTGATTCAAATTCTTACTTGCTTTGTGTTCTGTAATAAATCATTTAATATCTTTGAGACTCAGTTCCTTCTTCTGTGAAATGGGTATAACAATAACACCTGCTTTTGTAAGAATTAAATGAGAAAATGTGGGTAAAACACTTTTCCAAATCAAAGTACTTCATGTTGTGGTTGTTTAGTCCTATCCATTTCTATATGATTGCGGATTCTATGTGATTTGAGGAAAAAACCAGTATCTTTTGTAAAGATACTGGAGTGGTTTGCCATGTTCTTCTCCAACTCATTTTACAGATGAGGAAACTGAGGCAAATAGGGTTAAATGACTTGTCCAGGGTCATACAGCTAGTAAGTATCTGAAGTTGGATTTGAACTCATGAAGATGAGTCTTCCTGATTTCAAGCCTAGTGATTTATCCTTTGCACCTCTTAGCAACTCTAAGTATTTTATAAATATGAGTTATAACTTGGGGCTGTTGTTATTGTTGTTGTTTGGGGAAAGAGGGGAAATGTGATTTCAGTGATATAGGGAACATTTTTTTGTAAAAAAAATTATCTCTACCAATGTAGTTCAAATGATGGTTACATAACTTATCTTCAATAATTGTTTAGGGTTCTTAAAAGGTTAAGTGTCTCACCAAAGATAACTTAGCCAGCATGTGTTGGAGGTCTTTGTAACTTGCAGACTAACTCTGTGCATAATATCTTGTTCTTATCAAGCAATAATTGTTGTTGTCCTTGCAATAACAATAGTAAGTCCCCTGTGCTCACCAATCACTTATAGTACTTGAAGATTAAGTTCTTAAATTCCAGCCTAAGGTAACTGCAAATGGTCCTCATTTATTTACACACACACACACACACACACACACACACACACACACGCACACACACAAACACAAACACACACATTCAATATTATACTCTTTGTTAAATAAAGTTACTCTCAATAACTCATATTTTGCCCATAGGGAAATTACATCTGATTTCTTCCCCTCCCCCCCATTCTTGACTCAGCTTGAGAAACAGGATATATGGTAGAATTAGGTACATAATGAGATCCCACTTAATTGAATTGTCCTAGAGAGTAACTAGAGATTTTCCTATTGAATTTTGGGGCCAACGTTATTGCAATTCTAGAACATATGAGAGGACTGGTTTAAGGAAAACCAAGATGGTTACCCCTTTTAAAATATTGTTTCATTATGCAGCATAGGAATTTGTTGTTTCTGGTTAATAGGGCAGTAGATTAGGAGTTAATGTCCAGCCAACATGAAATATATAGTCTGGACATAAGGAAAAGTAAATGTCAAAAGAAGTCAAAGCACAAATGACTGCTTAAATGACCTGTTGCATGCCTTTCATATCTCATAGTGGCTAACCGAATAGGATAGGCTCATTGGAAATATTTGTTATGTATTTGTTAATTGAATAAATTAAATATACAATATATGCACACACATACATGTACACGTATATACTTATACATACATAAGCTACAAATTGTATTGGGCCAAGAAAATAGCTTTGATCAAAGTGTAAAAAATATTTTCTAGTTACAATCCTAACTTGTTAACTTTTAAAATTTCAACCATTTGGACTATTTTTAATTTCAGGTTTCCCATTATTTTATCTTTCCATTAATATCCATATGCCCAGCTAGAATTTAATATTGTTGAAAATAAATGAGCAGAGGTTTATTTGTAAAGCATTTTTTAAAAAAGTTTTATTGATATTTTCTCTTACATTATCCTACCCCATGTATCCTTTCTCCTCTCAAAGAGCTATCCCATATGAAAAATAGTAATTTTTGCAGAGAAAAAATAGTGAGGACAACTGATACACTGAAAAAATCCAAAAACATGGCCATGTGTAATATCAGTTGTCTTCCTACCTCCATGAAGTGGTAGATTTAGGATATTTTGTGATATCTCTTCATTTCACCCCCAATTATCTTTAAAATTTTGTTAAATTTATTTTTATTATTTTTGTTGAGTCATTCTATTTACATTATTTTAGATTTTTTTGTATATTGTTTTATTTGCTCTGCTGTCTTCATTATACACCAGTTCATATAGATCTTTTCATGTTTTACGTATTCATCAGACACATAATTTATTCCATTATAACCATTCCCAAGTTGATGGACATCTACTTTGTTTCTAATTCTTGCCTATCATAAAAGTGCTGCTACAAATAATTTGGAGTACATGGCTACTTTTTTCCTATTAATGGCTTCCATGGAGTATAATGTCAATTCTGTAATCTTTGTTTCAAAGAATAAAAACAGGGAGGGTGGAGCCAAGATGGCGGAGTGAAAAGGTGACTTTCTGTCTCTCCTCCGATCTTCTCTCAAATCAACAATAAAATAAGCCTTTGAACTGATCTTCAAGTCAACGAACTCAGAAATATTTGGACACTGCTTTCTGGATAACTTCATATCAGGTTAGTCTGACTCAGACAGAGAGATAAATAAACGACTCCTGTGTAGGCCGGAAGTGAGGGTGGGACTCAGCTCAGCTCATCGTGGCAGAAATTCCAAACTCCAAACTCCAAATTCCAAACACCTGGAGTTTACCTGAGGCACTCGGGACAATCTGCCCTGATTGGGGGCAGATGTTCTGGCAGATTTGCCTTGTTTAAGGAGTAATTGGGACTTAGTCCCAGCCCCCACTGGCCCAGCACCTTAAGTTAATTCGATGAAGTGCCCCAGGGCAAAGCTTTTCAGTCCCCGTTTTTTTTTTCCCTACCTTAAAGAGATATCCACGCTGTCTAAAAAAAAATGAAGAAGCAAAAGAGAGATCTCACCATAGACAGCTTTTATCAAGGCAAAGAAGCATTGACCCCAGATGCTGAGGTTCCTTTAGATAAAATACCAGATGAAGGTATTAAAGACCATCACTGGTCTCTTTTTCAAAAGGCCTTTCTGGAAGATTGCATAAAGAACCTTAAAAGAGAGCTGGAGGATAAATGGGAAAATAAACTGAAATCAGTGCAAGAAGGATACAATATCTTGCAAGAAGGATATGATGCCCTGCAAAAGGGATATGAAAAAGACACCAATTTATTGAAAAATAAAATTAGTGAAGTGGAAAAAGAGTGCAATGAACAAATTGGCCAGTTACAAAAGGAGCTTAAAAAGGTAACTGAAGAAAACAACACTTTAAAAATAAGAATTAAACAAATGCAAGTGAATGACTCGAGAAGACTTCAAGAATCAGTCAAACATAAACAAAAAAAGGAAAAATTAGAAGAAAATATGAAATATCTCCTAGGAAAAACAACTGAGTTGGAAAATAGATCTAGGAGAGACAATCTAAGGATTATTGGACTACCTGAAAGCCATGATGAAAAAAAGAATCTAAACACTATCTTCCAGGAAATCCTGAAAGAAAACTGCCCTGAGATTGTAGAATCAAAGGGCAAAATCACCATTGAAAGAATTCACCGATCACCTCCTGAAAGAGACCCCAAAATTGAGACCCCAAGGAATGTCGTGGCTAAATTTCAGGACTATAGCACTAAGTAACAGATTCTGCTAGCAGCTAGAAAGAAACAATTCAAATACCGAGGATCAATAATTAGAATCACACAGGATCTGTCAGCCTCCACACTGAAGGATCGAAGGGCCTGGAACCAGATATTTCGAAGGGCAAAGAAACTTGGATTACAGCCAAGAATAAACTATCCAGCTATAATGAGCATTATCCTCCAGGGAAGAAGGTGGTCATTCAATGATATAGGTCAATTTCACCTATTTCTAATGAAAAGACCAGATCTGAATAAAAAATTCGACACCCAAACACAGAACTCAAGAGATGCATAAAAAGGTAAAAAGGAAAGGACTCTTGAGAACTTTATTTTCACTAGGGGGATAAAGTTTGGGTGTATAATTAACTAGATATTACTTTGATAATATGAAAAAGAGAACTAGAGGGGGAAAGGTTGTCATACTGGGAAAAGAGGGAAAAAGTGGTAAAATAAGATCTAAAAAAAAGGAGGTAAAAACAAGGTAAAATCATTTGAAGAGGCAAAGTAAACCTAATATAATTGAGAGAAAAAGGGGAGGGAGATGAGCATTGTGTAAATCTTACTCTCATTAGGTTGGGCTCTAAAAGTGTATATCAGACATTTGATTTCACATAGAAACTTGTCTGTTGCTAGAGGGAAGTGGAAGGGAAAGGAGGAAAAGTAAGGGACAAACTAATAGAAGGGAAAATAGAAGAATCAGGGGAAAGGAGTAAAAACAGGGGGAGGGGATTTAAAGGGTGGAGTATTGTTTGAGGGAGGGGGTCATCAAAAGCAAAGTACTGAGGAAGGGGGAAGGGAGAAAGGGGAAAGGAAAGGGGAAAACATAACTTGGGTAAAATAAGATGGCAGGAAATAAAGAATTAATTATTCTAACTGTGAATGTGAATGGGATGAACTCTCCCATAAAGCGGAAGCTGATATCAGACTGGATTAAAAACCAGAATCCCACAATATGTTGTCTACAAGAAACACATCTAAAACATAATGACACATATAGGATGAAGGTAAACGGCTTGAGCAGAAAATATTATGCTTCAGGTGAAAAAAAAAAAAGCAGGGATAGCAATCCTTATCTCAGATCAAGGAAAAGCCAAGATAGGTCTAATCAAAAGAGATAAGGAAGGAAACTATATTTTATTAAAGGGTACTATAGATAATATAGCAATATCTATACTAAATATATATACACCAAGTGCAATAGCACACAAATTCCTAGGGGAGAAATTAAGAGAGATGCAAGAAGAAATAGACAGCCAAACGATACTAGTGGGGGATCTCAACCTTGCTCTCTCAGAATTAGATAAATCAAACTGCAAAATAAACAAGAAAGAAACTAGGGAGATAAACTAATTGTTAGAAAAGTTAGGTATGATAGATCTATGGAGAAAGTTGAATGGAGACAGTAGGGAGTTTACTTTTTTCTCAGCAGTCCATGGAACCTATACAAAAATTGACCATGTGTTAGGGCATAAAAACCTCAAAATCAAATGCAGAAAGGCAGAAATAGTAAATGCATGCTTTTCAGATCATGATGCAATAAAAATCACATGCAATATAAGGCAATGAGAAAATATATCAAAAGTTAATTGGAAATTAAATAATCTAATCCTGAAGAATGAATGGGTGAAAGAGCAAATCATAGACACAATCAATAATTTCATCCAGGAGAATGACAATAAGGAGACAACATACCAAAATTTGTGGGATACAGCCAAAGCGGTTATAAGGGTCAATTTTATATCTCTAGATGCTTACTTGCATAAAATAGAGAAAGAAAACATCAACAAATTGGGCTTATTATTTAAAAAAACTAGAAAAAGAACAAATTAAAAACCCTCAATTAAATACCAAATTGGAAATTCTAAAAGTAAAAGGAAAAATTAATAAAATTGAAAATAAGAAAATTATTGAGTTAATAAATAAAACTAAGAGTTGGTTCTATGAAAAAACTAACAAAATAGATAAGCCTTTAGTTAATTTGATAAGAAAAAGGAAAGAGGAAAATCAAATTGTTAATCTCAAGAATGATAAGGGAGAACTTTCCTCCAATGAAGAGGAAATTAGAGCAATAATTAGGAGTTACTTTGCCCAACTTTATGCCAGTAAGTTGGATAATCTAAATGAAATGGAGGAATATCTACAAAAATATAGATTGCCCAGGTTAACAGAAGAGGATATAAATAATTTAAATAGCCCCATATCAGAAAAAGAAATAGAACAAGCTATTTACGAAGTCCCTAAGAAAAAATCTCCAGGGCCAGATGGATTTACATGTGAATTCTACCAAAATTCCAAGAACAATTAATTCCAATACTATACAAACTATTTGAGAAAATAGGGACAGAAGGTATAGTGCCAGAATCCTTCTATGAGACTGATATGGTGCTGATAGCTAAACCAGGTAGGATGAAAACAGAGAAAGAAAACTATAGACCAATTTCCCTAATGAATATTGATGCAAAAATTTTACATAAGATATTAGCAATGAGATTACAGAAAGTCATCCCCAGGATAGTACACTATGACCAAGTACGATTTATACCAGGGATGCAGGGCTGGTTCAATATTAGGAAAACTATCAGTATAATTAATTATATTAATAACCAAATTAACAAAAAACATATGATTATCTCAATAGATGCAGAAAAAGCCTTTGATAAAATCTAACACCCTTTCCTATTAAAAACACTAGAGAGTATAGGAATAAATGGGCTTTTCCTTAAAATGATCAGTAGCATCTATTTAACACCATCAGCAAGCATCATATGTAATGGAGACAAACTAAAACCATTCCCAATAAGATCAGGAGTGAAACAAGGCTGCCCACTGTCACCATTACTATTTAATATTGTATTAGAAATGTTAGCTTTAGCAATGAGAAGAAAAAGCGATAAAAGGAATCAGAGTAGGTAATGAAGAAACCAAATTATCACTCTTTGCAGATGACATGATGGTATACTTAGAGAACCCTAGAGACTCAACTAAAAAACTACTAGAAACAATTCACAACTTTAGCAAAGTGGCAGGATTCAAAATTAATCCACATAAATCATCAGCATTTTTATATATTACCAACAAAGTTCAGCAGCAAGAGATAGAAAAAGAAATTCCATTCCAAATAACAGATGATAGGGTAAAATATTCGGGAATCTATCTGCCAAGGAAAAGTCAGAAACTATACGAACTAAATTACAAAACACTTTCCACACAAATAAAATCAGACCTAATCAAACTCCCAAGAAATTATTTTACAGATCTAGAAAAAATAGTAGCAAAGTTCATTTGGAAGAACAAAAGGTCAAGGATTTCAAGGGGATTAATGAAAAAAAAAGGCAGATGAAGGTGGCCTTGCTGTACCAGATCTAAAACTATATTATAAAGCAGCGGTCATCAAAACCATTTGGTACTGGCTAAGAAATAGAGCAGTCGATCAGTGGCACAGGATTGGTTATCAGGACAACCTAGACATTAACCTTAACAATCTAGTGTTCGATAAACCCAAAGACCCCAGCTTTTGGGATAAATACTCTCTTTTTGGCAAAAACTGCTGGGAAAATTGGAAACTAATGTGGAAGAAATTAGGGCTTGACCCATACCTAACACCACATACCAAGATCAGATCTAAATGGGTTCATGATCTAGATATAAAGAGGGACTTTGTAAGCAAGTTAGAGGAACGTAATATAGTTTACCTCTCAGACCTGTGGAGATGGAATAAATTTATGTCCAAAGAAGACCTGGAACTCCTAATTGAACACCAGATGGATAATTTTGATTATATTCAGTTAAAAGTTTCTGTACAAACAAAACAAATGCAGACAAGATTAGGA
>JAJPUD010021670.1:0-22708 GCA_023553655.1 Myrmecobius fasciatus | reverse complement strand
GGTGCTGTATAAATGCTCACTATTTTATTTCATGTTGATTATTTCTTTCCCAATTGTGTTGTCCTTAACCCATTAGTATCCTCACTAATTAGTAATTTAGTAAGACATTAAATTTATCCAGTTTATCTGGTCCATAGTAGATTTCTACATACTTGCTGGCATATCTACCCCACCAGTCTATTACTTCCATGAGAACAGGGGGTGTCCCTTCCATCTCTTTAGGGTCCTGGTGCTTAGCCAAGGCCCTGGTATGTAGCAGGCACTTAAATGTTTGTTGACTTGAAGAAATTCTAAGAAACGGCTCATCTATGGATAACTTGATCCCCTTCTGTCACTTTCTGATTCTTATAAGATCACAGATAATCACTGGAAGTTGGGACCCACAAGGCCATGGAGTGCCATCCACTCATTTTATAGAGGGGAAATTGAGATTCAGTGACTAGTTCAGAGAGCCACTGCCAAAAAAAATCTGAAAAAGAATTCCAAGGCTGATCTTCCTTCCCCAAACCAAGTTTTTACTTCATGGTAACTCCTAAAAGCCCCTAGTAAACACAACTCTCATGTTCCTACTTTTACCTGACTCACCTGGAGAGCAGCTCCCCAGGCCTTCTTGCTCCAGCATCCAGAGTGCTTCTCTATGCTTAAAGTAAGAGACCACATCTTCTCTGGGAACTGGAAGCCCTGGGCATGGAAATCCGTTAGGGATGAAGGAGAGAAATTTGAAATATAGTTCCTTTTATGAAATGGGATGAGGATCCAGAGCTGCTCCATTTTGAAATTCACCCCATTCTATTGAAATGTTTGAGTTTATGGTCACCCATTAATGCTTGCAATGCAAGAAACCCATAATAGAATTTGCCACATCATCCTGTTGTAAAATTTGTTCTGAGAAAAAAACAAATGCTCTTCCCCCATCTCCTATCCTGTTAGCTTCTATTGCAGCAGAAACTTCTAACCCCGTACCTGGGTGAAAAGGGTTCTTGGGCCTGAGCAGCTTCGAGCCAGATCAAGAGGGACCTTAGTCCTGGAACCCCTTCTTCATAGAAGGACAGGTTCCATCGGTCCCATTATCTAGAAATTAGATGGAACCAGTAGTACAGTAGAGAGAGAGATACTGGCATAGAGGCAGGTGTACCTGAGCTTAAATTAAGCCTTGGGTAGTTACTAGCTGTATACCCCTTAGTAAATAAATTAAATTGTTTGCTTCAGTTTGCTCAACTCTTAATTGGGGATAACAGTATCATCTAACTTGGAAAATTAATATGCTAAATAGACATAACATTTTGTTTTATCTTTAATTTACCAACACGCATTTCTACAATATAGTAAAATAAAAAAGATGATTGAACATGAAATTGTATATCTGTAATTTACAATTTGCTATTCCTGTCAAACAGGCAAGAAAATTATCAAGTAGATTTTTTTTCTTCTGCTCCTATCCTAGAGATGATTACCATTATGTAAAATCATGTATACATATGCACATATACACTCCAATACTTATTTACATATATGTGTATACAAACAAATATGCATATTTAAAATTATGCTAGCCATATTTTCATTAATTCTTTACCTGGATGCAAATAATACTTTTTTTTTTCATTTGTCCTCTATCATTAGTCAAAATCACTTAATTGCTGGAAGTTTCTTTTAAATAATATTATTGCCACGGTACTGTACAGAAGCATATGGCACAGCCCCTGGCAAAGGAAATGCTTATTCCCTCCCATTTCTCTCCCACCACTTGTGTTAGAATTTGAGGGCAATAAGAAGGAAGATTAAGGACAAACTTCCTGCACCGGGGACAACTGGGTACGAGGGGCTACAAATTGATGGCTATTAAAAAGGATATTCCAAATGCTAGACCCATCCCAAAGAGGAAAAGGTTGTCAGGAAGAGCTGCTGGAGCAACTTTCAGAGCTTTGGCATCAAGTTCATGTCCAGTTAGAGTGAGCCAAAATAACCTGAGATTAGTCCCAGGTTTGAGATGCTTCCACACTGATTTGATCTTTGATTTAAAATTACCTAGAATTGGTGAGAGGCAGCTGCAGGAGCAACTTTCCTATCATACATTGCAAAGACACCTAGAAGGACTCTGTCCCTTGGACACAACAGACACTTTCTCCTTTTTAACTGATACCCCTCAAACTCTGCACCCTAGGCAATGAAGATATGCTTTTTGATTGCAGATTCAGAGTTAGCAGGGGAAATGTCCTTACTCAGGGACAGCAGGTTCTGGGCATTCTCCAGCATGACCCCCTTGTACAACTCCTTCTGAGGAGGGTCCAAGAGGCCCCACTCCTCTTGGGTAAAGTCCACAGCTACATCCTTGAATGTCACCAACACCTAAAAAACCAAAAGTCATGAGATAATAGAGGAGAAAGACACTTGAAAATTAAAAATTCCAACTTTCTCCAATCTAGAGCAGGAAACTGAAGCACAGAGAAGGGCTATGCTTAAAAGTTGTGCCATATACATGGCTCTCTTCAACAATGAAATGTTTCAAACCACCTCCAATTGTTCACTGAAGAAAGCCATATACACCCAGAGAGAGGGATGTGAAATGTGGACCACAACATAACATTCTCATATTCCTTGATTGATGTTTGCTTACATTGTGTTTCCTTTATCTGATATATCGTTTGCGTAGATAAGATTTTTCTTGCACAACAATGATAAGTTTGGAAATATGTATACCTATATTCGATTTGCCAATATTTTAACATAATTAACATGTAGTGGATATCCTGCCACCTAGGGGAGGGGTGGGGACTGGGGGGAAAATTTGTAACAGAAAGCTATGTAAGGGTTAGTGTTGAAGATTTACCCACACATATGTTATGCAAATAAAATAAAAAAAAATTAAAAAAAAAAAAAGTTGTCCCATATATGGGTGTCAGTCAGTTCCTGAAACCAGGGTCACTAAAAGAGATAGTAGCTCCAATGGGCAGGGGGCGGAGGGGGAAGGAGAGAGATCTGAGCTACAAGGGAGATTGATTTGAGCAAGCCTTCCTCCTGCCAATCCCAGTTCCAAGAGCTCTGCCCTGTCCCCAGGATGGTTTAAGGACTCTCACTGCCTCTTTTACCTCAGCCCTAACCCGCTCAATCCCCACATCACACAAAGATTCCCCCCTCTGCTTTAAACTTGTCCCAGGCCTCCAAACTGCATCCCAGTACTCATATTTTTTCCTGAGCCACCACCCACCAGGCTAGTCCTCTCTCAGAGCTCCTAGTTCACAATGCCTCCATCACCTCCTTCCTTCCAAAACTCATCCCCTCCTCTTTCTGAGCAGAAAGACTGCTCTGCTAAAACTGCAGCACCAGACTAAGGAAAAGGAAATGATTCTTGGGAAAACTGGGATGCTATACACCATTTGTAAGTGTAAATCCAGATTGGATTTTACTGAGTTGTCCAATTGTATTTTTGATCTTAGACTCTCTACAAGCGGACCAGACTTTAAGGCAAAATACCCTTAAAAATTAGCATTAAAGCAATGATGAGAAACTGCACATAAGAATGAAAGGGAGTTGGTTAGAATTACTTTATTCTACTCTGTGTGCAACCAGTTAGAGTGTCAAATGGAGAGATGGATGACTTACATTTTCTATGCAAGATAATTCAGAAATGTACTGAATGGAATTGATGTCATTTAGCAATTTTCTTATATGTTTTCAATTTATAACATGAATGCTATTATATCACTTCTTTTCTTTCTTTCTTGTTCTTTTTTTTTTTTTTTTTTTTTGATTTTGGAATGTTTGGGAAACCATTGTATAAGAAAAACAGAATTTTAAAAAGTGATTTCTAGATCCTGATGCAATTATTTCCTTAGAAAATTTCTTTTCTGATCTGGATGCTATGAAATTATGAATTAAAATATAAGCGAGTGTAATTACAATGTTTAGAATTGGATGCATTTGGAATGCCCCCCAACAACAATATTGCAATGTTTTTCTGAAGAGGTTCAGGATAGCTAAGTGGTCCGTGATAGGGCATCTGAATTATTGTAAGCAATCTGTAAGCCTACTTACTTCCTGAGGCAAGCAGGGAGGAGCACAATTAGGATTATAATTCTAATTTTGATTAGACCTTTTGTTAACTTTAAGCGGACAGCTCCACCCTTGCTTGAATTCTTAGCCAAAGTCTTTGTATTAGTAAAACCGTAACTCCCAGTTGTTATAGGTAATCAGAAAGTCAAGTTATGTTGTTAACCCCCAAGGTTATATGTCCCACCAAAAAGAACCTACTGTACCTCCCTACCTTGCCAACTCCTCTTTAGGGTTAATCCTCTTGCTAAGCATAATTAAGCCCACCTTATGGAGCCCAGGATTCATTAGGAATTGGCCAAGCTCAACAGCATCTTCTCTATGGTTAACTAAGTTCTATTAGGGAACTTGTCTTTCCCCTTGGAATACAGTGATTGCAGTGAACTCAGATTAGTACAAAGAGCAACCAAGATCCTTGAGGAATGAGGATGAAACACACTCTACCACTTAAAGATGCAAGGCTCTGGTGCTGGAGGAGAAATATTTTTTAGGACATAGACAGGTGGATTTTATATTTTTCAGACTGATCATATGCTACCTAAATGGGTTTGATTTTATTTGTGTTCTCAAGGGGAGAAGCAGGTGAAAAAATGGGAAAGTGGATCTTGGTTGATCCAAATGTGTGTGTACATACCTAGGAGTTCTGATCAATGCATCGATCGATTCCTGAGGAGTCATGCTGACATGTTGCCTACCTCTTGATACAAAGGCGATACTCAGAGTACAAACTGGGATATAATATTCTTTAGATATGATCAATAAAAAAATTTGTTGAGCTTGACTACATACATTCTTGTGAAAAGGGGCTAGTTTTTCTTGCTTTTTAATGGGAGGGCATGACAGGAAGGGAAGAGAGAGAAAGCTAATTTTTGGTATTAAAAAACAACATTAGAATTGAAAAAATAAATGAACCAGTATCTTCCTCCCTTCCCCTTCCCCCAAAATCTTATTCACCTACAGAAGTAAAAATAAAATGAAGAGCATGAAACCTATATTCCAGGGCTTGTGTGAGGATCTGGGGAAATATTGGTAAGGTGTTTGGTACTTAATAGGTGCTTTATAATAAATGCTGGCTTCCTTCTTTTAGCCAGTCTACCTGATGGCTATTAAAGGCAGGACTTTTCCCATTGAGCTTATTAGCCTTGATGAAAGGGCCACCATTTCCTGGAGTTCTGTTCTTCCCCTGCTACATGGTTAGGTCAGTTTTGTTTATTTCTCTGAAATGTGAAAAAGCAGACTTGCATAGTGAGCAAAGGCTCCATGTGCCTCCCTTCAAGCAGTATTCTGAGGAGCTCAGGATATTAGGGTCCTGCAGGTATGACAGATTTCCCAAGATGGCCCATTGCCACCCCCTGGCTCTCCTGATCAGAGGAGCTACCCCATCCATGGAAGAAAAGGAGCCTTGTCCACTCAAGCTAAAGGACTCCAGTGTCCTGACTGAATGCCCTTTCTGGGCTATACTCAGGTAAACCTCCTTTTACTGGCAGAATGACCTAGCAGGGTCTGACTGTTGGTGAACATCTAAATTAAGGACTGGCTTGAGTCAGTACAATCCATTAAACTCTTCCAGGTCAAACCAGGACTTGCTGAAGGCTATAGCAGGGTCACAACTTCCAAGAAATTGTCCCAAGTACCATGATACACCAATGTGCCTCTTTTCATCCTTCCTTTCTCCCTGCTGTTCTCCTGGTCTCTGCCAGTGCCTGGCGCTCTGCATGGGGTAACCCAAATAATACCACCAGGAAACCAGTTTGAATAGTAACACAGTGATGGGGCCCAGGAACAACAGAAGCAAGGAGGAGAATCCCAGGAGCCACTTTTAAACAGCAGAGCTGAGTCCCTGGGCCAGGAGAAGTCTTAGAGGCATCAGGGCTTTGAAACTCCCCAGGAGGACAGTTTCTGCTTTGATGACAACACTGCAAAGGACAAGAACTGGGGCAGCCAAGAGAGCTCTGCTCCAGGTCTGTCCTGACAAGGCTCAAGGGTGAAAAGAGCTTTCCTGGATCTTCAGTTGCTACAAGGGAGAGCCTGGCTACCAGAAAGAGGGAAAGGGTGTGTGTGTGTGTGTGTGTGTGTGTGTGTGTGTGTGTGTGTGTGTACACTCCTGCCATGCTAGGCTGGCATTCAGAAACCACAGACATGACCCCTGGAGAATAAAGAGCAATGAGTGAGGAGGTGGCTCTTGTCAGTCAATTGGAAAGAGAATGAGCTTAAAAGCATAGAGAGGAAGAGCAGGCAGATGTCAAAGTGGATAGAGCAATAGCCCTGAATTCAGGAGGACCTGAGTTCAAATCACTTAAGACACTTACACCTCCTAGCTGTGTCACTTAACCCCAATTGCCTCAGAAAAACCCCAAAAAAACAAAACACAGGGAGGACACAGTTCTGGGTGGGTGGATCTCACTGTTCAAGACACCCAGGGCTCAGGGGAATCAGGGGAAACACAGAGGAGGAGGAGGGCAGTGTTGTTCCTATTGTGCTCAAGCTAATACCGACTTTAGTAAAGGCACAACCCACAAGTAAGGCAGTGTCAGATTCACACACCAACCTCCATGTCTACAGACACTTGTGATTGCCGATGTTGGTCAGGTCTGAATAGACTGCACTCACCTGAGCAGGTCCGAGGCTCCCAGGACCCATTTCCTCTGGCTTCAGGCTCCCTCGGTACATAGAAAAGTAACCAAGGTGACTCCATTTTGTAAAGTTCCCCCAACTCTTCCTAGTCTTTCTCTACCTCAATCCTGCTGCCCCCACCCTTTATGCCCTCACAAAGGTAAATTCAAGCTCTTAATAACTGAGGTAACACTTAACTAAGGAGGGCTTTTAATTCTGCACCTTTCTGAGCATTGTGAGGCAGCCTGGAGCCACTTGGAAAGTCCAGGCAAAATCCATTCTGGGATTGAGTTCTGAAAGAAGAGAGGCCAGGGATGCAGAAGGTCTGGGGAGCAGGAGTACTGTCTGGGAGGGAAAATGTACCAATATAGAACACCCCAGGGAGGTCCCGGACACTAGAGTGACAGAAGTGCTCCAGGGGCCCAGCTGAGGCTGGGAAAATAGGAAATCTCTTTCCAGAGGTCTACTCAGGAACAGGGCTCGACTCCTGGGACCCTCTGGTTGGTGGAGCCTGAGCTCGGAGTTCCTAAAGGGGAAGTGGAGACAGGGAGCCACAAGCCTGGGACCTGATGGGAACCAGTCCAAGAAGCACGGATTTAGTTAAGGGGGAGCAGGAAAGAGCTTTTTTTTTTTTTAAACTGAGTCCAAGGGGGTCTTCTGGGGGTAAGAAGATGGGATACTTAAAGGGGATTGGGTCTGAAGGAGGACATATGAATCTCTAAACAAGAGGTGGGGACAGGGAGATGCTAGATCCTGATCAGGTTGAAATCAGGACTCCCGGATTCCTAGGGGCAAAATCGGAAGTTTGGGAGGTTAATCTGGGCAGGGGCAGCCAGGAAATTGGGGAAGTGGTTGGAAGCCTGGAAAAGGTTTCGGGATGGAGAGCTCATCCAGCAGGAAGGCGTAAGGAGATGCTCCCGGGAGACCTGGAGGTCAGAGGAAGAGGAGGAGGAGGAGGAGACCCAGTGGGCGAGACAGCCCGCGGAAGCCAGCAAGTGTGGGAAACACCGGCTCCGACCTACCTGGGAGATGCAAGCACGGTTCTGGCTTCCAGAAGACAAAGCGATCGGAGCTCTCCGGGAAAAGTAGAGAGCTCGGAGCTCCCCCGGAAGGGAAGAAAATCAGAGGTGCAGGCAGAAAGCTCGCAGCTCCAAGCCTTCCGGTTTCCCGCCAACCCCCTCTGGGAGGGTCCCCTTGGTCCTCAGAGCCCCGCTCTGTTCATCCCCCAGGACGATGGAGATCTCTCCTTCTCCCCCGCAGGACCAGGATTGTAGGTCCTGCCCCCGCCTAATAACGTTTTCCGCCTCCTACTCCTCTCGTCACCAACCTCTTTTTTCTGATCTCTCCCCCTCCCCCCCCCAGAGCTCCCTCTAATAACTTCCTGAGTCACAGATTCATTCATCTTTACTTTGGTTTCTTACACGTAGCCAACTCTGACTTCAATTTTTCCCACTTTTACTCTTCCTCGTCACTATGCTATCTTTTTCTTTTTTTGGTGTGTGTGTGTGTGTGTGTGTGTGTGTGTGTATCTGTGCATGTTCTATTTCATGACTTCCAGAATTCATATTAAAGTTGGGCTGTGATCCTGAGCTAAGGGGACACTTTTCCAAGCTTCTTGCCTTGGAGTTTGAGTTCTGCCTGCTGGCCTGTTGGGGCCATGGGCCCCTTCCTAGCCTGGGGGCTCCCTGTGCTGCACTGCTCTTTCCCTTGACCTCAGTGAGACAGATCTTTCCTGCTGAACTTCTGCCCTCGACAAAATGTTTCACCTTGTCCTTTTGCTGGCTCTCCCTCCCCAGAAATCATTTTGAGATATCATTTTACAATTGTTTGGAGGTGAATCTGGTAAAGTTCTGCCATGCTCTGCAATTTTGGCTCCACCATCATGATTTTTCTTTTAAGTGGAAAGCAGCCATTAAGAGCAGGGCAGTGGAAGGGTTTGGTCGGGTAAAGGGGTGGAGGGGAGGAAGAAATAAGTAGAAAATGAGGCCATGAAAGTTTGAACATTAGTGACCAGAGATTCAAAATAATGCTGAGAATAGAGTGTGAGAGAGTGGAAATAAGCCTCCAAGAAGCATTGGTGGGAGAAATGATCACTGAGGGAAACATCATTACTGCTCAGTGCCCTCCATCCAAGTCCAATCTTGTAGCAAGTGGTTTTAATTATCAGCAGGTCTTCTACCCAATAGACAAGGTTATAGTCTGTGGAGGAGGAGAACATGCAGGGTCCAGTATTCCCTTCCCAAGGAAATTTGGAGCCTCCCCCAAACCAAGAGGCAGCCCTCTACCAAGGGGGCTAATTGATACTGAAGCAAAGGCCAGGAACTCTATTACGATTATAGAAGTCCTTTAATAATAATTTCCTTTCATAGGGACACAGTGTAGGGTGACTGTCAGATAAGTCATTGAATCTCTAGAAAGACCCTGAAGAAGTCCCATGGAAATTATAGAAATCTGACAGAGGGTTCTCCCTCTGGCTCTGCTACAGAGCCTCATTGCATGCATTAATGCAGTTTTGGCTAAAGTTTTGATTTACTGCTCAGCACTGGGCCTGGTTCTAGAACCTGCATGCAAGGCCTGTGCTGTTGAATACTGGCTTAAACAAGCAAGGCTGTGTACGCCCCTGCTAGGATTGCTAACTCCTTGCTATGGCTTTCCCTTGATAGGGACCCCTCAAGGTGGTGTGCTGGTCAGCTGAGTAAGTTCCTAGACAGACAAAAGGTGATTTTCCGGGCCGAGTGTTCTTGAAATAACTTTCACTCTCCTGGTGTGGTTTTTACCCTCCTGGCAAGGTTTTCATTAACTGGGACCCAGATCAAGTGGGCCTGGTTGGAGAAAGCCCAAGAGGGGAAGATCAAAGTCCAGCAATGAGTGGCTGCAAGAGAAGGATGAAAGAGACAGGCTGGCAGGTTCATGACTGCATGTGGTCACAGGGTGGCTCCTTGGTTCTAGTGCTGGAGGCAGCCCTAGGTGATGGAGTCAGGATTATGTGGCTGGGTAGATGCAAAAAGCAGTTTTTAATTGTTCAATGTCAATATACCAAGAGGTCTCTGGGAGGGATGTGAGCTAGGTGCTTGGTCCTGAGATGTTTAACATTTTGCCAATGACTTGAGCATGAAGACAAAGAACTCACTCGACAATATTTCCGACAAAGCAAAGCTAGGAAAAGAGTGAATACTTGGATGACAGAGTCAAGATGCTAAAGAGTCCTGACAGTGAAGAGATCTGGGCTGAATATCATAAGATGAATTTCAATGTGTATTGGAGAAACTTGTATGAGCTGATGCAAGAAAAGTGAATAAATCCAGAGAGACCATTTATACAATGACAAAAACATCTGAAACGTCTGTAGTGACCAACCAGGATTCGAGGGGAGCAAGGATGATACAGAAAGAAATCTCAAATTTGAAACATGGCTGATATGAGAATTTCTTTTTGCCTGACTGCATATTTATTATAAGAGCTTTTCCTTTCCTTTTATCACTGGGTGAGGATTGTAAGGGGGAGAAAATGAATGCTTGTTAGTTGGAAAAAGAATAAAAATAAAAACTAAGAAAGGAAAAAAAAGGATGAATTTACATTTTGTAAAGGCTCCTACGTGGTACCACAAAAGCAGCTCCACCAATGTATTCCTGGGCAGGAGATAGACATCAGTTGTTCTGAAAAAAGGATCTGGGAGTTGGTTGGACCTACCACAAGCTCAGCATGAGTCAGCACTGGGGTACAGTAGCCAAATAGTTTAGTGCCATCTTGGGAGGCACAAGGAGAGGCAGGAATAGGTAGATGATCCCACTGACCTCTTATCAAACATCATCAGATTTATTGTGCTCCATCTGGGTACCCAAGTGTAAGAAAGTCTCCATACATTGTAGTGTGTACGGAGAATAGACTTGAGTTCAAGGGATGTGAGGATCCTTGTCCTGCTCAGCCTCAGAAAGCAGAACTGGGACCTGTGAGGGGAAGGTACAAAGAGGTTTATCTAGGCTTCTAGGTGGTGGGTCCCCTTACCTTTGAGACCTCTACTTTGCCAATGAGAGGCAAAGGAAAAGCACCTGGGTGGCCCAGAGCATGGTTAGGCCATTAACAGCATTTTGGATGGTAAAATGATTGGAGGGAGCTGGATAATAATCACAATGTTTGCTATTTCACTAATGTGAAGGTTAAGCGACTTAGCTCAACACACACCTAGTGAATGTCTGAGGCTGAATTTGAATTCAGCTCTTTGTGACTGCAAATCCAGAGTGGTATGGACTGTGCCTCTTAAATGGATTTAAGCAGATCATTTTTTCCTTTTGTAGAGTTCAAGTCCTTGGGCAGAAAATTGAAGTAGAAAGGTCTAACAAATAGTTGGATTGAAATGAGGAAGCACAGGGAAAGGGTGAGGTTAGAAATCTAAGTTTTAGAATGAGCTTTCAAAACTGAGACAGTGGCTAAGCTCTGTTGGAGAGAGGTGATATTGAGAGAAGCAGACTTAGAATTGACCTAATAGATATTGAAGTAGAGTAGAGAAGGTATCGATGAGCTATCCTGACAAGAGAATATAAGTATAGGAGATAATTTTAAGTGGAGCCAAGATTCCCAGCCAGCAGCTCAGGATGCTAAAAGTGCCTTCAGGAAGCCACCTCAAATGGAACAAGCCTAGTTGGGGAGTCCTCCTCAATCAGCACTTAGTAGCCAACATTAAGATCTTAGCCAAAAACATGGGGGTTTCCTTACTCTAGAAAGAGAGGAAGATGTAACACTGCCCCTCTCCAGCTTTTGGCTTCTTTTAGAGTTGTTATAGCTTCTCTGGAAAGAAACAAAACATAAGCTACAGAAATGGAGCCAACATGAATCTAAGCTGTGCAGGGAATGAGTGTTGATGAGTCATTCCCCTTTATATCTCTTAAATACTCTTGGGAAAAAGATACTCATATATCAGGTGAGAATCAACCTACATTGGTGAATAATTACTGAGGGGGTAGACATGTAACTTCTAGAATAATGGTGAAATTTCACCTTGTATATGTAGGACAGAGCTGAATGCAAGATATGCTTAAAATTTCATGAGGATGAACTATTTAGCAATGTCAGAATAAGAAAAAACCTATAAGTGGGGGGCAGCTAGGTGGCGAAGTGGATAGAGCACCAGCCCTGAAGTCAGGAGGACCTGAGTTCAAATCTTGTCTCAGATACTTAACACTTCCTAGCAGTGTGACCCTGGGCAAAGTCACTTAACCCCAATTGCTTCAGCAAAAAAAAAATAAAATAAAATAAAAAATATAAGTGGACCCAAATTCTGCCATCCTGGTCAGGGAATTCAATCATACCAGCCTATCAAACTAATGCATAGAGTGATTTTCTATGTAACATAATTTGGAAATATTCAACTGAATTGTTTTCATTTGACTGTCAAAGATTTCATCATATTTAAAAATCTATGATATCATTTATTATAGCCTAATTTTTCTTGTATTGAGGTTTGGGGAAAATCCTCATGTATGAAATGTTAATGTTTCCCTCCCTTTTATTAACCTTCCCCTTTCCCTCTCTTTTCCTCTTTCTTCTCCTACTTCCCTAGAGGGTAAGATAAATTTCTATGCCAAACTAAGTGTATATGTTATTCTCCCTTTGCATTAAAACCTAGTGAGATTTACACAATGCTCGCCCCTATCTCTTCCTTTCCTCTACTGTAATAGGTCTTTTGTGCTTCTTCATGTGTTATAATTACTCTATTTAACCTCCCCTTTCTCATTCCCCTAATACAACCCTTTTTCCACTCCTAAATTTCTTTTTTATATCATCACATCCAAGTCAATGTAGACCCACTCCCTCTATGAAAACTATGTCTAACTGCTCTATCAAAGATAGACTTCTCAAGAGATATAAGTATCATTTTCCCATATGGGAATGTAAACAGTTAATCTTTCTTCTTTTCCATTTATCAAGCTCTGCTTTTTTTTTTTGAGTCTTGTATTTGAAGATCAAATTTTCTGTTCAGCTCTGATCTTTTCATCAGAAATGATTGAAAATCCCCCGTTGCTTTGAATGTCCATCTTTTCCCTGAAAGATGTTCAGTTGTGCTGGATAGCTGATTCTTGGTTGCAGTCTAAACTCCTTTGCCTTCCAGAATATCTTAATCCAAGCTCTCCAAGTCTTTAATGTGGAAGCTGTTAAATCCTCGGTAATCATGACTGTAGTTTCTCAATATTTGAATTGTCTTTTCCTAACTGTTTACAGTGTTTTCTATTTGACCTAAATATTCTGAAAATTAGCTACAATAATACTTGGAGTTTTTCTTTTGGGTTCTCTTTCATGAGGTGATCAGTGGATTCTTTCTTTTTTCTTTTTTTTCTTTTTGCTGAGGCAATTGAGGTTAAGTGACTTGCCCAGGGTCACACAGCTAGGGAATGTTAAGTGTCTGAGACCAGATTTGAACTCAGGACCTCCTGACTTCAGGACTGGTACTCTATCCATTGCGCCATCTAGCTGCCCCAAGAATTACTTTTGATGTCTTCCAAGAGAACTGTTTGAGCTTGAGACCAATTTATATTTCTCTTTGAAGATTTACATGTGGGCATTTTGCCACTACTATCTTATTCTGAGTTTGTGATTTTATCTTTTCTGTCATCATTGTAGATTTCTATGGTTAGGGTCCTTTTTAATTTTTTTTGCTCATTTTAAAAAGTGGAACTCTGACCATAGGACACAGGAGATTTTTCCAAGCTTCTTTTGCAGGGATACTTGACCCTCCTACAGAGGGACAGGGGCCTCTCACTGGCTTACCTCAGTTGGGACAAATGTACTGACAGTGTTCCCACTCTGCTGGGTCAGCCTGGTCTGTTGTGCTGGAGTTCAGGGGCTCATAATTTGCTTTTTACATTGCAGCTGGAGGTCTCACAAGTGGCATTCTTAGTCACTGGTGAGAGAGCATTTAGGGTTAGGGTTACAGTCGGGAGTCAGGAAGTGTGCATTTAGGGCATTTAGGGTTAGGGTTAGAGTTGCCACATTTAGGTTAGGGTTAGGGTTAGGTCTCAGATCAAGTAAAAGCAGATAGATCTATTAAAAGAGATGAGGAAGGAAACTATATCTTACTAAAGGGTACCATAGATAATGAAGCTGTTTCAATACTAAAGATGTAAAGTGGTATAGCATGGAAATTCTTAGAGGAAAAGTTCAGAGAGATGTAAGAAGAAATAGACAGCAAAACTATAATGGCTCTCTCAGAACTAAATAAATCAAACTACAAAATAAATAAGAAAGAAGTTAAGGAGGTAAACAAAATGTTAGAAAAGTTAGGCATAATAGATCTTTGGAGAAAATTGAATGGGGACAGAATGGAGTTTACTTTTTTCTCAGCAGTTCATGGAACTTATACAAAAATTGACTATGTATTAGGAAATAAGAACCTCAAAATCAAATGCCGGAAGGCAGAAATAGTAAATGCATTTTTTTCAGATTATGATGCAATAAAAATCACGTGCAATATAAGGCCAGGAGAAAATAGATCAAAAAGCAATTGGAAACAAAATAATCTCATCCTAAAAAACGAATGGTAAAACAACAAATTACAGACACAATTACAAATTTCATCCAAGAGAATGACAATGATGAGACAACATACCAAAATTTGTGGGATGCAGCCAAAGCACTAATAAGGGGAAATTTTATATAAGGGGAAATTTTATATTTCTACATGCTTACTTACATAAAATAGAGAAAGAGAAAATCAATGAACTGGGCTTGCAACTACAAAAACTAGAAAAAGAACAAATTAAAAAAAACCCAATCAAGTACCAAAATTGAAATCCTAAAAATAAAAGGAGAGATTAATAAAATTGAAAGTAAAAAACTATTGAATTAATAAATAAAACTAAAAGTTGGTTTTATGAAAAAACCCAACAAAATAGATAAGCCTTTAGTTAATTTGATTAGAAAAAGGAAAGAGGAAAATCACATTGTTAGTCTCAAAAATGAAAAGGGAGACCTTTCCACCAAATGAAGAGGAAATTAGAACAATAATTAGAAGTTACTTTGCCCAACTTTATGCCAATAAATTTGATAACCTGAGTGAAATGGAGGAATACCTCTAAAAATATAGATTGTGGGGCAGTTAGGTGGAGCATTGGATAGAGCACCAACCCTGAAATCAGGAGGACCTGAGTTCAAATCTGGTCTCAGACACTTAACATTCCCTAGCTGTGTGACCCTGGGCAAGTCACTTAACCTTAATTGCTTCAGCAAAAAGCTATCTATCTATCTATCTATCTATCTATCTATCTATCTATCTATCTATCTATGTATATAGCCCAGATTAACAGAAGAGGAAATAAGTTGCTTAAATAGTCCCATTTTACAAAAAGAAATAGAACAATTCATTAATCAACTCCCTAAGAAAAAGTTCCCAGGACCAGATGGATTTACATATGAATTCTACCAAACATTCAAAGAACAATTAATTCCAATACTATATAAACTATTTCAAAAAATAGGGAATGAAGGACTCCTACCAAATTCCTTTTATGACATGGACATGGTACTGATATCTAAACCAGGTAGGGTGAAAACAGAGAAAGAGAATTATAGACCGATCTCCCTAACGAATATTGATGCAAAAAATCTAAAATAAAATATTAGCAAAGAGATTACAGAAAATCATCCCCAGAATAATACACCATGACCAAGTAGGATTTATACCAGGAATGCAGGGATGGTTAAATATTAGGAAAACCATTAGCATAATGGTTTAGCATTAATTGACTATATCAATAACCAAATTAACAAAAAACATATGATTATCTCAATAGATACAGAAAAAGCATTTGATGAAATCCAACATCTATTAAAAACACTAGAGAATATAGGAATAAATGGATTTTTCCTTAAAATAGTCAGTAGCATCAATTTAAAACCACCAGCTAGCAACATATGTAATGGTGATAAAGTGGAACCATTCCCAATAAGATCAGGGGTGAAACAAGGTTGCCTACTATTACCATTACTATTCAGTATTGTATTAAAAATGCTAGCTTTGGCAATAAGACAAGAAAAAGAGATTAAAGGAATCAGTAGGTCATGAGGAAAACAAATTATCACTCTTTGCAAATGATATGATGGTATACTTAGAAAACTCTAGAGAATCAACTAAAAAACTATTAGAAATAATCCACAACTTTAGCAAAGTTGCAGGTTACAAAATAAATCCACATAAATCATCAGCATTTTTATATATCACTAACAAATTCCAACAGCAAAAGATGCAAAGAAAAATTCCACTTAAAATAACTGTCAATAATATAAAATATTTGGGAATATATCTGCCAAGGGAAAATCAGGATTTTTATGAGCAAAACTAAAAACACTCTCCACACAAATAAAGTCAGATCTAAACAATTGGAAAAAATATCAAGTGCTCTTGGATAGGTCGAGCGAATATAATAAAGATGACAATACTACCTAAACTAATCTATTTATTTAGTGCTATACCAATCAAACTCTTAAGAAATTGTTTTACTGACCTAGAAAAAATAACAAAATTCATCTGGAAGAACAAAAGGTCAAGAATTTCAAGGGAATTAATGGAAAAAAAAAAAAAGCAAATGAAGGTGGCCCAGCTGTACCAGATCTAAAACTATATTATAAAGTAGCAGTCATCAAAACCATTTGGTACTGGCTAAGAAACAGAGTAATTGATCAGTAAAATAGGTTAGGTTCACGGGACAAAATAGGCAATGACTATAGTAACCTTGTGTTTGACAAACCCTAAGAAAATTTTCATCAATTATTAATTTTGTTGAGGGTCTTATTAATTAAATTAATTTATCAATTAAATACTCCACTAATTTGAAATCATTTACATTCATTTATTGAAACATTAATTTTTACTTATTGATATGTTAATTTTGCTAATTAATAATTAATTGAATAGATGTATCCATTAATTCATTAATTATTAATTTTGCCTGTAATTGATTGATTTTATTAATTAATGTACCTAGTAGTAGATGGCAGAGCCACAAGGATTCAGATGTATGTGTTCTGATGCCTCATCCAGGGCCCATGGAAGTCACATTGTTTGAGGATTTGATTTTTAATTGATTTATTTTAATAATTTTAATTAATAATGTCAATTATTAACCATTAATTTATTGATTCTGTCACATTTCTATTAATTAACTTTGATGTCTCACAGAGTTTATTAGTTTATTATTCCATTAAATTTTGTTGATTAGTAATTAACATGTCAATTTAATTAATAATCAATTTATAGATTTACCAATTATTTTAATTAATTCTTATGATTGATTTTTAGTGGTCAGTTTTATTAATTTATTTTTAATTTTGTTGTTTCTTTTAGCACACACTGCTTTATGAATCATGTTGGGAGAGAAAAATCAGAGAAAAGGGAAATAACTATGGGAGAGATTAAAAACAAAACAAAACAGAAAAAAGACGTGAACGTGGCATGTGTTGATTTCTATTCTGTCTCCTTAGTTCTTTTTCTGTATGCAGATGACATTTCCTTTCCAAAATCTATCGGGATTATTCTGAGTCACTGAACCCCTAAGAAGAACTGAGTCTACCACACTTTTTAGTTTAATGTTATCAAAGTTTTCCATTTTTGCTTTCATAATGTTCTCTAGTTTTTCTTTGGTCATAAATTTCTTCGTTCTCCCCAGATCTGAGGGGTAGATTGTCCCTTGTTTTTTTTTTTGTTTTTTTAATTTGCTGACAGTCTTTATGTCTAAATCTTGAACCCATTTCGACCATATCTTGATATAGGGTGTTAAGTGTTTTTCAATGGTGACTTTCCACCATGCTATTTTCCAATTTTCCCAGCCATTTTTGTGAAATGGTGAGTTCTTATTCCAGCAGCTGGGGTCTTTGGGTTTGCCAAACATCAGATTAATATAGCCATAGACTGTTGTGTCTTCTGAATCTAACTGATCCCCCTGAAGAATCTCTCTATTTCGGATCAGTACCCAGTGGTTTTGATGGCTGCTGCTTCATAATATGGTTTTGGGTCTGGTACAGTTGGGCCACCTTCTGTTGCATTTTTTCCACCATTTCCCTTGAAATTCTTGTTCTTGCAGATGAACTTTGTTATTTTCTCTAGCTCTGTCAAGTAATTTCTTGGTAGTTTGATTGGTATGGCACCGAATAAGTAAATTAATTTTGGGAGAATTGTCATTTTCTCATATTTATTTGGCCTATCCATGAGCACTTGATATTCTTCCCATTGTTTAGTTCCAACTTTATTGTGTGGAAAGTGATTTGTCATGAGGTTCCTATACTTCCTGACTTTGTCTTGGCAGGTAAACTCCCAAATGTTTGATATTATATACAATTATTTTCTTTCTTTCCTTTTTTTTTAATCAAAAGCTTTTTATTTACAGAACATATGAGTGATTTTTCTACATTGACCTTTGCAAAACTTTTTTTTTGTTCCAAGCTTTTCCCTTCCTTCCCCCCACCCCCCACCCCTAGATGACAGGTAATCTAATACATGCTACATATGTTAAATTATATGACAAATCCAATATATGTATACATATCTATACAGTTATCTTACTGCACAAGAAACATCAGATCTAGAGAGAAAGGAAAAAAAAAAAAAAACAACCTAAGAAGGAAAACAAAATGCAAGGAAATATTCACAGAAAGTGTTAAAATGCTGTGTTGTGGTCCACACTTAGATCCCACAGGCCTTTGTCTGGATGTATATGACTATCTTCATCACTGAACAATAGAAACTGGTTTGAATCACATCATTGTTGCAGAGAGCCATGTCCATCAGAATTGATCATCATGTAATATTGTTGTTACTGTGTATGATGATCTCCTGGTTCTGCTCGTTTCACTCAGCATCAGTTCATGCAAGTCTCTCCAGGCCTCTCTGAAATCCTCCTGCTGGTTGTTTCTCACAGAACAATAATATTCCATGACATTCATGTACCATAATTTATTCAGCCACTCTCCAATTGATGGGCATCCATTCAGTTTCCAGTTTCTAGCCACTACAAAAAGTGCTGCCACAAACCTTCTTGCGCATGTAAGTCCCTTTCCTTCCTTTAAAATCTCTTTGGGATACAAGCCCAGTAGAAACACTGCTGGGTCAAATGGTATGCACAGTTTATACAGTTATTTTAACTGGGATTTCTCTTTGTATCTCTTGCTGCTGGGCTTTGTTGGTAACCTATAGAAATGCTAATGATTTACATGGATTTATTTTGGATCCTGAAATTTTGCTCCAGTTAATAATAGTTTCTAATGGTTTTTTTATTGGATTTTCTAGGATTCTCTAAGTATGCCTTCATGTCACCTGCAAAGAGTGATCATTTTGTCTCCTCATTACCTGCTCTGTTTCCTTTAATCTCTTTTCCTTCTCTTATTGCTAAAGCTAACATTTGTAATATAACATTGAATAGTCATGGTGACAGTGGGCAACCCAGAGGCTTGATGTCATGTGGTTTTCAAGGGAAACTGGGCAAGCTGGAGCGGGTTCCAGGCTTCACTCTTCCATGCTGCAGTTCTGTGGGGGACTCAGGGCTGTTTGGCTCATTTCTGTTCTTCCTTGCTTCTAAGGCAAAACAAGGGCAAAGGAGGGGATTGATGCCTTTTCTGTGGCCATTGCCTTCCCATTTGTGGTCCTGCCCATGATGCCTTGGAGATGGGGAAAAGATGTGGAACAGCTCTACTTAGGTCTAGTGTGTATCTTCTTCCTTTGTTGCTGCCTCAGTTACATTGGTGGGGAAAGAATGATGTTTGGGAAGGGATCCTCTTCCCTTGTTTCTCTCAATTGCAGTCAGTCTCCATGGGATCTTATTTATCCCATTTTAGCTCCCCTTACCTCTTTTCCCATGGCAATCCTTTTTCAATTCATTAGTGTTTTTTTTTTCTTTAATGTTATCACATTAGAGGCAATTTCTACCCCCCCCCTTTGTCTCTCTGATCTCAAAAAAAGAATTCTCAAGAGCTACAAGTATCATTTTCTCATCCCGGGATGAAAAGAGTTTCACTTTGACATATCGTCTTTTAATTTTCTTTCCTGTTTCCTTTCTCTGCTTGGTTGAAGATTAGTTTTTTCTGTTTAAGTTCTGAGCTTTCCAGGAGGAATGAATCACCATCCCTTTATCCCCTGGAGTTCTCTCTCCAGCCCTGAAGCATGATGGGTCTCTGGGCAGTGGATTCTTGGTTGTAAACCTAGGTCCTTTGCCTTGGGGAATATGGTATTCCAGGTGCCTACCATACTTTACTGTAGATGCTACCGTATCCTGGGTCACCCTGACTGCGACTCCTAGACACTTGAATTGATGATTTCCTTCCTGGCAGCTTACAGTACATTTTCCTCAAGATTATCCTTCTGGAGTTTTGTGATCATGTTTCTTGGGTCCTTTTTAAAGGAATCTCTTTCTGGATGGGATAGATGGAGACTTTTTATTGAAGGGTCTTTATTTTGAATGGATTTTTTCCGTTAACAAGTTTTGAGTTTCTCTAAAATATACTTATTTCACTTCAGAAAATAGTTCCCAACCTTAAGAATACCCAAACACTCCAGAGACTGTAGCATATTCCGTATTACACATTGATTAAACTGCTATGTCCAAGGAAAAAATCAAAATAGGTTTCTGCAAGTGAAGAACAAAAATTAATTGAGTTAAAATAGGACGAAAGTCCCATTGAGTAACAGAGAGACATTTTCAGATTTACAGAACAACCACCTGAAGATGGTGTTATAAATATTTGAAATCTATATCAGGGCTAGAACGTGATTTAACAGAAAGATAAATAAAAGCTTAAATATGTGTCACTTCACTTTTGTAATCTGGAGAGCAAGAGTCATGTCTTGTAATTTTAATTTTTAAACAGAAATAATCTCTTTTTCTATACATTGAGGACTGCTGATTTCAGGAACACCCCCTACTCTATGGCTTTTAATCTCTAGCCTGCCTTTTCATGTTGTATGTTTCCAAAAAGGTCAGAGCTTCTTTGTCCCCACACCTGACACAATAGTACCAGGTATATTGTTGAAATGAATTATAATCTCATCACATCAGAGACCTTAAAAGAGAGACAACACTCTGAATATTATATACATCATCAGCTTCATTTTACAGATATGGAAACTGAGACTTCCTTAGTTGTAGAGAATTAAGTCATAGAAGATCATTGGATGTAGAGTGGGAAAAGATGCTGGGTTCATTATGTAGAGCAGGAAGTGACTCTAGAGGTCTAGATGGACACTTTTCCTGACTAGTTTGCCCTCTGCTGCTACTATATCTGGCCCTTTTCACTTGAGAATCTCTTGAATCATGTCATCCAGGCTCCATGTTTGAGCTCTATCCAGGCTCTTTGTTTGTTTGTTTTGTTTCTGGCTCTTAGGTAGACCAATAATTTTTAAATTCTCTCCTGCATGGTGTTCCAGGTCGGCTGCTTTTGTTATGAGATTATTTTATATTTTCTTCCATTTCCCCCTTTTTAAAATTTTATTTGACTGATTTTTGACATCACATAGAGTCATTACCTTCCATTTATCTTGTTTTAATTTTTAACATATGATTTTCCTAAGTTAGCTTTTGTATCTTTTTCCATTTCATTAATTGTACTTTGCAAAGGTTTGTTTTCCTCAGTGACCTTTTTCTTTGCATTTAGCAAATTGCGTGGTTTTTTTTTTAAATAGATTTCCTCAGTGTTTAATTTTTTAAAGTTTTGGTCTTTGTAGTTTTTAAAGAAATATTTTCTTTGATTAATTTTTGTCCTTTCTCCAACCTTTTGGCTCCCTCTTGAACAGCTGTGGGCTCTTTCCCCAATATTTCTTCTGCATCTTTTATTTGCCTTTTCAAATGCTGTATAAGTGCTTCCAAGAATCCTCTTTGGGCCAATTCATTTCAGCCTTTGAGATTGCTCATGTGGGCTTTTTGTTTTCTCCTGAGTTGGTGTTTTGCTATTCTTGGTTATTATAATAGTTTTCTATAATTAAAGTTCTTTTGTATTTCTTGCTCTTTTCCTCTTTCTTTCTTTCTTTCTTTTCTTTCTTTCTTTCTCTTTATGAATTGTTCTCTCTTTATGCCTCTATGCAATTTTTTTCTCTCCATCTCTTTCTTTGGATCTATCTGGCTTGCTATCTCTCCCTCTGTCTCTATTTCTGTTTCTCTGTTGCTCTCACTTCCATGTGTATTTATGAACATTAAAGCATTGAATAATCACTAATTCTTTCTATTTTCAAAGTCTTTTTTAGAAATGTTGGTACAAGTCCATTTATCAAACACCTTCATGAGTCACCTTTTAAAGACTTCATTTTAGTTCACTCACTAGTTGAAATGACTCGTTCAATACTTATAAAATCTGTTGTAGACATTGTGACACTATTTCTCTCTCTCCCTCCCTCTCTCTCTCTCTCTCTCTCTCTCTCTTTCCTCTTGCTGTTTATGTCTGTCTCTCTCTGTCTCTCTGGCACTTTCACTCTTTCTGCTCTCTATGATTCTTTCTCCCTTTTTACTTGCTCTGTTTCTCTGACTCTCGCTGTTTCTCTTTTTCTCTCACTCTTTCTTTGTTTTACTCTATCTCTCACACATTGTGTCACTCTCTCTGTCTCTTTCCCTCTTACTCTGTTCCTCTCTCTTTTTCTGTTTATATCTGTTTCTCTGAGTCTTTGACTTCCTCTTTGTCACTCTTTCGCTCTCACTCTTTGGCTCTCCTTCTCACCCTTTGGAATTTTCTTTCTCTCCTTTTCTCTTGCTCTAACTCTGGCTTGCTCTTTCTGCCTCTGTCTTTGTCTCTACTGTCTCTGTTTCTGTCTCTTTTAATTGCTATTTTTGTTACTTTTTTCTCTTTCTCTCACTCTCTGGCTTCCTAACTCTCATTGTTTCTGTCTGTCTCTTTGTATCTGTCTCTGTCTCTGTCTCTCTCTCTGACTTTTTATTTCTCTATTTCTTTCTTACTTTATTCCTTTTTCTCTCTTTCTCTGCTGCCCAGACCATCCCTATATCTTTTTTCTCCTCTCCTTTCTTCTTCTTTTTTCTTCTCTCTCTCTCTCTCTCTCTCTCTCTCTCTCTCTCTCTCTCTCTCT
>JAJPUD010021669.1:9599-22708 GCA_023553655.1 Myrmecobius fasciatus | reverse complement strand
TTTCTTACAGAACAATAATATTCCATAACATTCATATACCATAATTTATTCAGCCATTCTCCAATTGAAGGGCATCTATTCAATTTCCAGTTTCTAGCCACTACAAAAAGGGCTGCCACAAACATTCTTGCACATGTGGGGCCTTTTCCTTCCTTTATGATTTCTTTCCAATTCAGTCTTTTAAGGAATTCTTTTCATCAATAAATTTTTGTGCCTCTTTTTTCTATTTGGCCAATTTTTCTTTTCAAAGAATTCTTCTCATTGGATTTTTTTTGTCCCTCTTTTTACCATTTGGTGTATGTTTTTTTGTAAAATGTTTCCTTTTCCAATATATTTTGTGCCTACTTTACAAAGCTGTTAACTATTTTTCATGACCTTCTTGCATCATTCTCATTTTTTCCCAGTTTTTCTCTACGTCTCTTACTTTATTTTTAAAATTCTTTTTGAACTTTTCAATTGCCTGAGACCAAATTATATTTACTTTTTGACATTTTGGATATAACACTTTTAATTTTGTTATCTTATTCTGGGTGTGTTGTGATATTCCTTGAAAGAAATATCAGATAAAGGAAACACAATGTAAGCAAACATCAATCGAGAGTATGGAAATGTTATGTTGTGGTCCACATTTCACATCCCTCTCTCTGGGTGTATATGGCTTTCTTCACTGAACAATTGGAACGGGTTTGAAACATTTCATTGTTGAAGAGAGCCATGTCCATCAGAATTGATTGTCATATAGTATTTTTGTTGCCGTGTATAATGATTTCCTGGTTCTGCTCATATCTCTCAGCATCAGTTCATGTAAGTCTCTCCAGGCCTCTCTGAAATCGTCCTGCTGGTCGTTTTTTACAGAGCAATAATATTCCATAATATTCATATACCATAATTTATTCCACCATTCAGTTTCCAGTTTCTAGTCACTACAAAAAGGGCTGCCACAAACATTCTTGCACATGTGGGGCCCTTTCCTTCCTTTATGATTTCTTTGGGATATAAGCCCAATAGAAATGCTGCTAGGTCAAAGGGTATGCACAGTTTGATAACTTTTTGAGCATAGCTCCAAATTGCTCTCCAGAATGGTTGGATCCGTTTACAATTCCACCAACAATGCATCAGTGTCCCAGCCTTTCCACATCCCTTCCAACATCCGTCATTATCTTTTCCTGTCATTTTGGCCAATCTGACAGGTGTGTAGTGGTGCCTCAGGGTGATAGATGTTTTCGAATGACAATCTAAGTTGTCTTGGACTGGAAAATTGCTTTTCCTCTGTGCTTTTGTGGGTTCTACATCTCCAGAATTTGTGCTGGGGCTTTATTTAAATTTACTTGGAGAAGAATTTGGGAGAGCTCAAAGAAGTCCTTACCTTTTATTTGCCAAATTGGCTTCAACCTCCTTAATGGATGATATCTTAAAGATGGTCTTTTTATTCCAAATTCATTTTCAGGTCTTTTTTTTTATAATGTTTTTGCAAGGGCCAACTCAGGAGTCCCTGTGAAACTTTCTTTTGTTCTCAGGTTTCAAGTAGAATTTTGCCTCATTTTCTTTACACTTGTCTCATTCTCTATGGTTTTATAATTATTTGTATTAATCTTTTTTTTCCATTTAGATTATAATAAGTACTTTGACAGAGGTGCTATATTGTGTATATATATTTGTTCATTATACAAAAAAATAAACAATGATCATATCATGTAACATTCATTAGATATTTATTAAATTTTGTATTTTATTGAATTGAAATATGCTGATTTTATTTGGAGACAGTGAATAATGGGAATAAGAGTGGAGGACAACAGAAACTGGTATCTCTAAAGTACCACAAAGACCTATTGTTGACACTAGTTCCAATTTGTAGGATGGAGAAGTAGGATTGAATAAATTGTACTTTGACATCAGCAGTGAGCTAATAATGATCACGAAACATGATGGCCTCTAGTTAGTTTTTAGCTTACACTCCCAACAACAAAGCAAATTCTGTTTATTTCCTCATAATTGTTTTCACCTATAAATATTTTGTAATGTTTGAATTCTTTTCTCCAGTATGAGAATTAGCATTTCAACACAATGTTTTTATGTTCAAAATAGATGTATAGTGTCCCTAACTTGGGGAAAGGCTTGATGCCTTTAAGAAAAATAGGAAATACTATGTTAAGAGAAAATCAGCTATAAAAATCTTAGAAAATGCTAAGGTAGGTTCATTTTTCTAGTTTTTTAAAAATGTGCCTTAGTGGTACATTTCAAATAGGATGAGTAGATAACTAAGGCCGGATTGCCTAGTGTGATTAAGATAAACTTTGATTTCCAGCCATTCTCCAATCGATAAATGGTCAAAGGATATGAATAGACAATTTTCAGAGGATGAAATTAAAACTATTTGTAGTCATATGAAAAGGTGCTCCAAATCACTATTGATCAGAGAAATGCAAATCAAGACAACCCTGAGGTACCACTACACACCTGTCAGATTGGCTTAAATGACAGAAAAAGTTAATGATGAATGTTGGAGGGGATGTGGGAAGGCTGGGACACTGATGCATTGTTGGTGGAGCTGTGAACGGATATAGCCATTCTGGAGAGCAATTTGGAACTATGCTCAAAAAGTTATCAAACTGTGCATACCCTTTGACCCAGCAGCATTTCTGTTGGGCTTATATCCCAAAGAAATCATAAAGGAAGGGAAGGGTCTCACATGTGCAAGACTGTTTGTGGCACCCCTTTTTGTAGTGGCTAGAAACTGGAAACTGAATAGATGCCCTTCAATTGGAAAATGGATGAACAAATTATGGTATATGAATATTATGGAATATTATTGTTCTGTAAGAAACTACCAGCAGGACGATTTCAGAGAGGCTTGGAGAGACTTGCATGAACTGATGCTGAGTGAAATGAGCAGAACCAGGAGATCATTGTACACAGCAACAACAGTACTGTATGACGATCAATTCTGATGGACATGGCTCTCTTCAACAATGAAACGTTTCAAACCACTTCCAATTGTTCAGTCAAGAAAGCCATATACACCCAGAGAGAGGGATGTGAAATGTGGACTACAACATAACATTCTCATAGTTTTGCTTACATTGTGTTTCCTTTATCTGATATGTCTTCTGTGTAGATACGGTTTTTCTTGCACAATAATAACGTTTGGAAATATGTATACATATATTTGATTTGCCAAATATTTTAACATAATTAACACGTAGTGGATATCCTGCCATCTAGGGGAGGGGTGGGGAGTTGGGGGGAAAAATCTGTAACAGAAAGCTATGTAAGGGTTAATGTTGAGAAATTACCCATACATATGTTTTGCAAATAAAAAAAAATAGTAAAAAAAAAAAAAGATAAACTTTGATCCTGATTGGAATGAAAGACTATTTTATCAATATACTTATATAGATTCCTTAATTTTCTCAGTGTTATTTTGAAATATGAAGTAAAGATAACACAGAAAAATGGCAAAGAAATCCAGGCTGAGCTTTATGCCCAGAGAAGAAAAGGAAACCTTGCCTAAAAGTTGCGGTAACCTGGGATAATATCTTATTAAGCTAACAGAGAATGACAATTGGTGTAGGCCATAGCCTACCGAGAAATAAGTTCTGACACAGTGCAAAGAAAGATTAAGAAGGGCTGACTTCAAAATATAATTTAGGACTATGTAAAAGAGAGAAATATTTAGAGGATTAATATATCATACAATAGAATCAACTTCCATAGTCTTTGTCTAATAATATGTAAACCAAATGTTCTCTTCCAAATTGGGAATACACATCCAATTATTTATAGCTCTCTATACATGGAAATCCTTAGAGCAGGTATCATGAAGAATGATTGCTTGAAACTACAAAACCTTTATGAGTTTTAAAGGGAGGTAAAGGGAGCATTTCTACTACTGGTTCAATTGCAAAAAAAAAATAATAATCATCATATTATTTTTATTCCTGCATAACAAGCTTCTAATGATAGCTCAGCTTGAGAAAATGTTTGTATTTATTTTTTGATTGCCCTTTATTTTTTATCAAAAGAATTATGCCGTATAATATCTCATTGTGAGTGCATGGTTAAAATAGCATTCACTACATGAGATGATATTATAAATGATCTCTTCTTGACCACTGTAACTCACAAATTTGTTATAGCAATAACAACAACAGGAGTTCATGTATGTTCAGTGCTTAATGATTTTTGTAGCATTTCATGGGACATTGATGTGCTTTTTGAAAGAAATTTCAGGTTTAATATGCTAAAGTATAGTTCCATTAATTGCCCAATCATGTTTAATCCATCAATACTGAATGCTTATCTTTTTTAGTCTCCAAGCTGCTTTCCAAATTTAATGTCACTTCCAATACAAACTTTATAGATTAAAAGCATTCCAATTATAGTACAGATTTTATTTAACAGGTCCTGCTATCCTGCTATACTAATTTTTCGCAATTGGGGATGAGCTTAGAGATAAAAAATTAACCAATTTTCTCTGCTTTGCGGGGAAAGTATTTATACTATCATTACCACCAAATCTTGTCCCTCTGTACAACTTCTGAATACTCACAATTTCTATGTCCACATTTCCTGAAAATAATATGTAACGGTATTGAAATAGATTTAACTCCTTGATAGCTTTGAGCATAAAAAGGAAGACTCACAGGTACTATAGAGAAGATTCATGCTTTAATTAGGGATTGCATGACTACTGCAAATCTCTTCCAACTCTAATATATAATGATTAACATAAAATGTAATTATATGAAAAAAGAACTTCAGGAATGGAAAATGTCTTGATTATGTGTATCTTAATGTGTCAATGTGTATCTATAGAAGAATATTCACTCCAGTATGTCTAATAAGTACATATGTAAGTTCTGCTTAATAATGTCCAGTTACAATGAATATTATACAACTATGTGATAAATTCTTCATTCATCCCTAATCACTTAAGCACATTATTCTTACCTGTTCAGACACTTTTAGCTCCTGACTTTGTTATTGTTATCCTTTCTGATTATCTGCACATTTGATGTGCTTAATATGTTTGTCTTCAACAGATTAATAAATAACAATGCTGAAGAGCACAAAACCAAGCACATGGGACTGCAGCACTCCATTGAAACTGTCCTTTAAGTTGATACCAACTCAGGAACTCTTTTTTTAGGCCAACTATTCATCCAGTTCCAAACACACCCAATGTTTTATTGCTTAGCATACACTTATATATCCCCTTCCCTACCTTATCCCCATAAAAAGGAAAACACAAGTATGTCAAATGATTTATTGGAAGTCACCTATATGATTTATTTACAGAACTCTTATTACAGAATACTCTTAAAGGGGTAGCAACTGAACCTCTCCTTTTATAGATATAATGAACTCCTTAGTGTGGGAATTTCATCTCTCAATACAAGTCAGTAATTTCTCTAAAAATTATAATCTCAGACTTCCAAAGACTAAATAAAGAGTAAATAATTTGCCAAGGTTCACATAGTCAGTGTATGTAACAGGCAAGATTTTATTACAGACCTTCTTGGTTTTGAGCACACATCTCATATTAAAAACATGTTTTAATCATATATTAATACAAATTAATAAAGTTAATTACATAAACCTTAAGTTTAGTAATTACCTTATGAAAGAGAATGATGTAAGTTTGGTAAGAGTTGTTGCTGGGGAAGCCATGATAGCTCAATGATCATCAGAAGCCTTGTTAATGCTCATATACCAGTCCTGAAATATTACTTCATAAAACATCAATAGATTCTTGATCTAAGTCCATGTTGGTATTGTTTCCAGGAATAAAGACCTATTGACTATATGGTCAATATAATCAAATTGTCAAATCAAAACCTATATAGATCTCATTCTGTATGACTTTAGCCTATGTCCTGAAAAGGAAAAAACAAAACAAAACAAAACTCTATAAATGATCTACTCAATGTACAAGAACACATTCTTTCTAATTACTCTCTTTTTTTCTATTATTCTTACTATATACCTTCTTTCCAGCTGTATATTTGCTATATAATATTAATATCACTTCTTTCACTATATATACACATGAATATCATATATACATAATATACATATGCATATGTATATACATATGTATATAATGGTGTGTTAGTTATCACTTCATTGCCATTTGGGTCACCTACAACTTTGATTTTTCAGAGTGAAGTAGTCCACAATCTTTAGCCATATTATGTCACCAATAAAATTTTGGTATTAGAAAGATGGACTTTTATTTTGGCCAAAGACTTGGGATCAAAGTTTTATAATATTTTTCAAATAGTATAAAGCTCATTATGTTTCTCTTATTCAATTTTGATATCTTTTTTCTTCTTGATCTTTTATGTATGTCTAAGATATATATTTACCTACATATCAGTAGGTTTTCTTTATCCACTTGGTTCGTGCTGCTTGCATAAATGGACTGAGAATTCTCTGAATGTTAGTGAACCCAATTTTGTTGTTTCTATAGGGACCTAGGGCTTCATAAATTCAGCACAATTTGTTATCCTAAGATGAGTAGGTGGAAGATATTATTATCTAGAAAATCTCTCTTATTGGACTCTGCATAACATTCTCCATGGCATGGATGAGAATATTTTACAAGCACATGCCTTTAAAAAAATAACTTATTTGATATTCATAATTGACATATTGAACAAATAATTATAAGTATCAAAAATAGTGAGTAGTGAAGCCTCTACTATGTTCTAACCACTGTGTGGTGATTAAAAGAAATGCAATAGACAGACTCTGTCTTCGAGGATCTCACAATCTAATTTAGGAGATAATTTACAAAGAGATATGTGCAAACAAAACTATATACAGGTTATGTAAGAAACGATAAATTGAGGAAAGAAAATAGAATTAAAAAGAGCTGGAAAAGACTACTAGTAAAAGAGGAGTTTTTAGTTGGGAATTGAAAGAAGATGGAAGCCAGTAATCAGAGGTGAGGGTGGAGAAGTGAATGAATGATACTCTGAGAAAATGTCTGGAGTATAAAGAAAGAATTTCTTATCTGAAAGACAGCAAAGACATTAGTATCACTGGATTAAAGTGTACATAGAGAATGTAGGATTTAAATAGATTAAAAAGGTTGAGAAAATGAGTTATAAAAGAGTTTGAATGCTAAGCAGATGACTTTGTATTTCCTCTGGGAGATGATAGGGAGGCAATGAGGATCAATGAATATGAAAGTAATATGGTAGGACTTGGACAGCTGAATAGAGGATAGAATGGTGCATTTGTGGGAGATTTCAAGATAACTGGCATGACAATCCTTGTGTTTGGCCAAGATGGGGTGGTGGATTAAGTCATGGGATATGAGTAAATTGAGGATCTAGGAAGTAAGGATTTTTGAAAGAGTATCAGTATTTACATTGAAGTTTTCTAATATAAGGGTAGAAACTGACATGACCGATATTTTGATCCACGTACTAAACTCATTGCAGAAAGAATACAAGTGCCCTGCAGGAAATGTCCCAAATTCATAGACCTCTGGTCTGCTCAAATCAAATTAAAATGTAATTGGTATATATCAGATAAAATAAATACAAACATAATATGGCATAATGTTAATTTGTGTTTTTAAGTCAATATGCAGGCAATGAGATCTTTTCCTGAAGGGCTCTAATTTCCTAGGCAGGATTTCTGTAAGGAAAAAAATGAGATATAAAAGTGGTTTTATATTATTTTATATTATTTGCAACTATTAACCAAGTGTGTGACTAAATTGATGTGGTCTTCTATAGAAAATGATTTGTGAAAAAGCACATCCTTTCCATATTTTCATGAATTATATTATCTATATCTCTATGATAAATCTTAAAAAAGATTTTACACAGATGAGAAAGTAAGCATCTGGGCCAGTAAAATATTGTCCTCTTCATCACCCAGCTTTCTTAAAAGCACATTATGATCATTAAAAACAATCATACTATGTTCTCCCTTTTGGATAACATGAGAATCAATCTGTCAATGATTTTTTTCACACATGCATATGCACATATACCGATTTACTATATACATCTATCATCTATCTATGTATTACCTATAGTAATTATCCACATCTACCTCTACCACTACCTTAATATTCATGGGTCAATGCTTTCTTCAGATGGAAGTATTTCTTAATTCCAATAAATAACAAATTCTATAGCACTAAGTAGGTGGTTTTCAAAAGTTGTTGTGTATACAAATTTGCCATCTGATTTATGCATATAATAATGAATATTTTAAAACTTTTGGCTAATATTTATTTTTATCTTGAGGCATGATTTATTTTTTAAATTTATTTTTAATACACTTTGTTTTATGAATTATGTTGGGAGAAAAAAATCAGAGGAAAAGAGAAAAAAACATGGGAGAGATAAAAAAAAAACAGAAAAAAGAAGTGAGAAGAAAAAAAAATAGCATATTTTGATTTACATTCAGTCTCCTTAGTTCTTTTTCTGGATGCAGATGGCATTTTCTTTTCAAAGTCCATTGGGACGGCAGCTAGGTGGTCCAGTGAATAGAACATCAAACCTGAAGTCAGGAGGACTTCAGTTCGAATCTGGTCCTTTCTTATTATCTTAGCCAATCTGAGAGGTGTTAGGTGGTACCTCAAAGTTGTTTTAATTTGCATTTCTCTAATCAATAATGATTTAGATCATTTTTTCACATAAGTATAAATGATTTTAATTTCCTCATTTAAAAATTTTCCCTAAAGGTCTATCATATCTAGCTTTTCTAGGATTCTTTTAACCTTCCTAGTTTCTTTCTTATTTATTGTGTGATTATATTTGTCTGATTCTGAGAGGAGAAAGTTGAGGTCCCCCACTAGAATAGTTTTGTTGTCTATTTCTTCCTTTAACTGGCTTACAATCTTCTCTAGGAATTTGCTTGCTCTACCACGTGGTGCATACACATTTAGTATCATTACTACTTCATTATTTACACTACCCTTTATCAAGATGTACTTTCCTTCCTTAACTCTTTTAATGAGATCTATTTTCACTTTTGCTTTATCTGAGATCAGAATTGCTACCCCTGCTTTTTTTTTTTCTTCAGCTGAATCATAATAATTTTTTCCAGCTTTTTACCTTTATTCTGTATGTGTTTCTCTGTGTCTAGTATGTTTCTTGTAAACAACATATTGTATAACTATACATATATTCGACTTAAGTATTCTAACATAATTATCATGTAGTGGATATCCTGCTATCTAGGGGAGGGGTGGGGAGTAGGGGGGGAAATTTGTAACAGAAAGCTTTGTAAGGGTTAATTTTGAGGAATTACCCATACATATGTTTTGCAAATAAAAATTAATAATAATAATAATAAAAAAGAAATAATAAAAAAACATATTGTAGAATTCTGTTTTTTAATCCACTGTGCTATTTGCTTTCATTTTATGGGAGAGTTCATCCCATTCACATTAACAATTCTGATTACCAGCTCTGTATTTTGTGTATATACTTTTGTTCACTTTTTCTAACCTGTCTTTAGTCATACATTATCTCCTATCAATTCTTCCCCTTTTTCTTACTAGTATTTTTTTAACTCACTCCAATCACTACCTTATCATCTAACAACACTTCTTCACTTCTCTTACCTTTTATCCTAGTGTTTCTACTCTACCTTCTATTCTGTCCCTCCCTTTCCTTTTCCTCTTTCTCCTTCTCCTTATTTATAGAGTTAGATAAATTTCTATATCCAACTGAATGATTTTATTATTCCCTTTTAAAGCCAAAACTTAAAAGATCAAGCTTTAGACAATGTTCATCCTTTCTTTCCTTTCACTGTAATAGGTCTTTTGCACCTCTTCATGTGAACTAATTTTCCTATCATACCTCCCATTTTCTCTTTTTATTCAGTATAGACCTTTTCCACCCCTCCATATCTTTTTACTAGATACTATCACATCAGAATCCATTCACAACCACACCTTCCGTCCATGTGATGACCCTTCCATCTACCCCAGTGCCAGATACAGTTTGCAAGAGTTACAGATATTATTTTCCTATATAGGGACATAAAGAAATTTAGGTTTAAATACATATTTCCCCCCATTTCACCTTTTTTGTGGTTCTCTTGTGTCCTGTGTTTGTAGATTAAATTTCTGTTTACTTCGGGTTTTTTTCAATAGAAATGATTGAAGTCTCTTATTCATTGAAGATTTATCTCTTCCCCAGAAAGATGATGCTGAATCTTGGTAGGTAGTATATTCTTGGTTGTAACCCCAGGTCCTTTGCCTTCTGGGATATGGTATTCCAGATCCTCTGATCCTTTATTACAGAAGCTGCCAGATCTTGGTTAATCCTGACTGGTGTTCATTAATATTTGAATTTTTTTCTGGAAGTTGGTAGTATTTTTTCTTTGAGACTATAATTTTGGAGTTTCACAACAATGTGCCTTAGGGTTTTGCTTTTGTAATCTCTTTCTGGATTCTTTCAATGAATATTTCTCCCTCTGTTTCTTAGAATATTGGGACAATTTTCCCTAATCACCTCTTAAAGGGTGCTATACCAGCTCTTTTTTTTGGTCATGACCTTTATTTAGGCCAATAATTTTTAAATTGTATTTTCTGGATCTATTTTCCAGGTTGACTGTTTTGCCAATGAGGTATTTCACATTTTCTTCTATATTTTCATTTTTTTTTATTTGTTTGATTCTTGCTGTCTCACAAACTCATTACTTTCCATTTGCCCTGTCCTAGTTTTTAATGTGTTATTTTCTTCATTTCTCTTTTGTAATTTTTTCCATTTAGTTTATTCTGCTTTTTATGGAGCTGTTTTCTTCAGACATTTTTTCCTTCCTTTTTATAAACTGTTGACTCTCTCATGCATACTTCTCATTTCTTTTCTTATTTTTTCCTACCTCTCTTATTTGGTTTTTGAAGTCTTTTATGAGAATTTCCTAGAAGCCTATTTGGGCCTGAGACCAGTTTCTCTCTCTCTCTCTCTCTCTCTCTCTCTCTCTCTCTCTCTCTCTCTTTTTTGCTGAGGAAATTGTGGTTTTGACTTGCCCAGGGTCACACAGCTAGGACATATGAAGTGTCTGAGACCAGATTTGAACTCAGGAACTCAGGTCCTCTTGACTTCAGGGCTAGTGCTCTATCCACTACACCACCTACCTGCGCCTTATCTCATTCTTTGAGATTTCTTCTGTAGACATTCTGTCCTCCTCTTGTATTTTGATCTGCTCTGTCACCATGGTAACTTTCTTCTTTTGTGTTTCTTCCTTTTTTTCCTTTTCTGCTCCTGGGATAAAGGTTGTGCTGCACCAAACTTCCTGTGCAGCTCTGAATCTTGGCTTTGAGCTCAAGGGTCCCTTGTGTTTGGAGAGGGTAGCTTGGCTGCTCTTTATAGGAAACATCCTGCTTTCCCAGAGTTTACCTTCTGAGCTGGGACTGAAAGCTGCCCCCCTCCCTGATTTGCTCCTCCACTGAGCCAGGATTAAGGGTCTTAGTTGCTGATTTGTTGTGATTAAAATCTTCTCACTGGCTATCCCAGGGTCTCTCTGATTTAGGCTGAATACCTTTTTCACCCCAGTGAAATTGACTTTTCTTTTTTCAGTATTATCTTGAGCTGAAGTGGTTTTATTTCATCAGATTCAGATTCTTTTCAGAGGCTTGGTTTCTTTGAAGGAAATTGCGAGAGTTTGAGCAGCCTAACTTTACTCTGCCACCTTGGCTACACCCCCAGAACTCCTTCTTGGCTAATATTTATTAATCATTTATTAGGTTCCCAAAATTATGCTAGGTATTACAACTAGAAATTGAAAATTTAAGTATCCCCTAACATAATGGAGCTTATATTCTATTGGGGAAACAACAAGCACATTACATACACACACACACACACACACACACACACAATAAATACAAGGCAAATTTATTAGCAGGAAGAAACTAGCAGTTGCATTAATTGGAATAGTTTCATGTAGAAAGATGATGAATGTAAACAGAAATGGTCAGAAATGGCAGAGGAATTTTTATGGTTAATATAATAAATTATCTTTTTGACATATTGCATTTATAATGCTTACAGGCTATCCAGGTAGAAATGACTGGAAAATAGCTGCTAATGTAGGACTAATTTCAGGATAGTATTAAAATTCAGAAAAAAAATAGATTTGGGAATTTTCTGCTTAAAAGTGATAGTTCATCTCAAGTCCCACCAAAAGTATTTACTTGTCATGGTTAATGTCCTTTGTAACTTTCTAAATGAAAATTGGATTCCCTATAGATAAGAAGGTCCTTCAGATCCATCTTTTTTGCAGATAATATTGTGCTGAATGCATTGTTTCTAAATACTCAAGCATCTCCTCAGTAACAAATTCACTCAATGAGAGATTTAGCAAATTACCTTCACAAAATCAGGAGGATAAAAAGTATGAATTGCCAAAATTACAATATGTAATTCATTGGGCAGCCAATTGATTAGTCGGTTAGCAATGAGTCAAATTCAGCTCAGTGTCTATTTTTGAACTAATAATGTTTTTCTTCTTGTTTTTTGAGATTTTTAAGAGCTATAAAACTGTATTTAAGATGTAAAAACTATCCTTACCTCAAGGGCTATACAAAAGGTGCTGGGCCAAATTCAGTGTTTGGGCCAGTATATATTGATCCCTAAATTAGACATTTATCTTGGAAAGACATTGCAGCTATTCAGTGAAGTGCTTCTAGAATTGAACAGGAATATGTTAACAAATTTGATTGCACTTGGGAAATTACATACTAATTTTTATTGGATTTATGGTGAATTATGTAGTTGTGTAACACTACCAACATTCTATATAGGCTCCTTCGTCCTCCAAATGATTCTTTCCTATGCTAGACTCCCACTGTGCTCCATAATTTGAATTGTAGAATATTACAATTTCCAAAAAAATGAATGCTGAATTAACTAAAGGTCATAAATAGAAAGACGCCTGATAACTATTTATATATGCTGTAAATCTTTACTGGTGATGCCTTGTGTGCAAAGGGTGCCATGAACAAGTATATAAAGGGCATATGTGGTCAGAAAAAGAGATGGGAAGCTCATATAGAGAAAAATTAGGAATAACAGATGGAGAGGCCAAATGTTGCTTTGATATCGATAAAATATTAATATATATAT